>VWYO01021642.1:18874-34525 GCA_013400275.1 Rhadina sibilatrix | reverse complement strand
TTCCTGGTTTAAGTGAAAAATCAGGTGAGGTATATCAGCCAATTCTTTGATACTCTATCCTATATGGTATTCTTAAGACCAAAATGCAGTACATTCACATGCAACTGACTCAAAAACATAACAAAGGGTTTATTAGCAGTGTAACATGACACTAGAAGAATATTCCAAAAGCTGTCAAATAGATGTGGGATGAACCATGTTCTTTTGGTTATTTTCATTAATGACTTAGCTAATGGAATAAGACTGTATTTAGTTAAAGTCAGGTTGTTCCCAGAGATGGAAAATTAAAGAACTGTGCTAATTTTGGCTGGGACAGAGTTAATTTTCCTCACAGTGACTGGTATAGGGATGTGTTTTGGACTTGTGCTGAACATGGGTTGATAACACAGAGATGCTTTTGTTATTGCTGAGTAGGGCTCATACAGAGCCAAGGTCTTTTCTGCTTTTTGTATGGCCACAGTGGCCAGGAGGCTGGGGGTGTCTGCGAGGAGACAGAGCCAGAACAGGTGACCCTAAGTGACCAGAGCTTCTGGACCATGTGACATCATGCTCAGTATATAAACAGAGGGAAAGAAGGGCTGATTTGGAGTGATGGGGTTTGTCTTGCCCAGTCACTGTTACCTGTGATGGGGCCTTGCTCTCCTGGGAATGGCTGAACACCTGCCTGCCCTTGGGAAGCACAGAATTAATTCCTTGCTTTGCTCTGGTTGCATATGCAGCTCGTTCTTTCCCTATTAAACTGTCTTTGTCTCAACCCACACATTTTCTCACTTTTACCCTTCTGATACTTTCCACAATCCTGCTGGTAGGGGACTGAATGAGAGGCTGTCTTGGTGCTTGATTGCTGAATGCGTTTAAAATACAACAAGGATTGCAACAAAGACAATTCTGTTTTAATACAAGGGATTTTTTTTTTTTTTTTTTTTTCACAGTAAACATGACCAAAAATGAACAGATTCCTCAACAGTGTTGTGGACTCTCCATCCTTGGATTTATTTATAATTTGTCTTGACCCTGACAAGGGGTCAAGAGGTCAAACCTCATGTAACTTTGAAAATGCTCTTGCTGTAGAGACAGATGGGAGCAGAAGTACTTTACAACAGAAATTATTGTTTATTTCCACAATTACATCAGATTTATTGTTGAAAATTGAAAGAAAGCATGGAAAGTCAGGAAGAAAGCACTATCTGGATAAACTGGCAAAACTATCCATAATCAGTAAAAAAAAAAAATCAAAACTCATAGAATGTGAGAGCAGAAAATTACTTGCAAAGAATCTGAAAGTCAGCTTCTGAAACTTGGACTTCAAAAGAAAACACACCCCATCAACCAAAGGCAAGGTTTTGGCTTATTATATAAATATCTGTCCTTTAAAAAAAGGAAGTCAAGTTTTGTTCTGGGCTCTTCTGTTTGCAAGACAAAAAAGGTAGATGTAGAAAAATTAACTAATGGCTCCATTCTATCTGGGACTTCTTAGGCTTCATGTTGAGCATTCTGTCTGGTTTTATAGATGTTATTTTAAGAAGATTAAAGCCGTATCAGCAGTAGTTCGCAAAATATGAGTGACAATGCTGAGACTGTTAAACACACTTTATGAAAAAAGTTAAAACAGGTTTTGAAGCCTTTTAACAAAAATGTGGGGATAATTTTGGTGTAGATCCAGTACACAAAAATCTCTTTACAGAGGATACTGATGTGCAATGTATCTACTGTTTCATTGGACAATAAAGCTAGAATTAATGCATATAGTGTCCACCTAAGACATTTTTAGGTAAAATTCTGTCAAATATTAATTCTAGTTATAAAAACACTAAAGCATTGGAACAGATTATTGAGGAGTGCCATGGAACATCAAGAGCAGATTCCTAAAGAGAAGTTAAATAATCTTCTGCCAGTGATAGTCAGGATGGATGGGTGCTGCCATATCCAGCCAGACTGGCCTCAACAGCAGCTCTCCTCCAGCCTCAAATTCCTCATCAGTTAAACAGATGTTTAAAAGATAGATTAAGGAGGAAAGACAAACTATGGAACTTCTGTGCAAAATTTGGAGTGTTTTCCTCTTTTTGCACAATTTTAATTTGCTGAAGTCATTAGTCAGCAGTCAGGGGCTCTCCTGGATATTCTCGTATGTCTAATTTACAGCATGTGTTCTAGTGAAAAAATTAAGGATGAAATTAATCGACACACACTCTGACACTTAGATCAAGAGAAATGCATTTCCAGACAAGCACATTCCTTTAAGGCTCTCTGATGGCTTTATGGACAGAGATACTGCATTGCTCCTGTGTTACTGTTAAATGACATAAATCATCACTTTAAATCATGATGTTGACTTATTTTGCTTTCTTGCTTTTTGAATATTTGATATCCCTGGTATATGCCAAAAAAGAAATTTTATGAGATGGCTTTTTATATTCACTTTGCATTTACTTTGATGCTTTGAAGCTTCACGAATATATTTCAAGTGTCAAAGGTTTTAAGATATGGGATAGTGGTCCTGCTGGTCTTAAAACAGACAGCTAGATATTTTGCGGCCAGAGGATAGAAGACCACTGGAATACTCAGGTTCCAAAAATCAGAATATACTGACAAAAATGTGCCTTGGAGATATTTACTGGTTTTACTAGAACAAAACTAAAAATACACAGCATCCCAGTGGGGAAAGCTAACAAATACTGACAAGGCTTGGCCTTGTCTGGAGGAAAAACATGTAGCGATTCATTTCTGCAGGAAGCCCTTCTCTGTGCTTTAACAGTATTTGAACACTAATAAGATTGAACATCCCCTGCTTGTGTGGAGAACTGCTCAATAAAAAAAAGAAATTTTGATTTTCCTTTCTTGCAAAAATGTGAGAATGGTTTAAAATCTGAAATATGTTTTAAAAAACCCAATCTTTTCCTGAATGTTACATAGCTTTGAAAGGGGCAGAAGAAGAATGTCAAGAAGGAACATTTGTAATTTTGTGTTCGCTAGTAGAAGAAATACCATTTTTTCACATAGTCAAATTTTATCTAACTTGCCTAAGGATGGAGTGACCTACCATCATTTATTTTCTTTCCAGACTATTAAAAAGTACAATAGATACAAAATCATGATTGCAAGCTATGCACATCTGTTAAATTAACTAAACAAAACACAAACTTAGCAGGGTTGAAAGTGTCTATAACAATAGTGTGTTGCCTGAGGCTCAATGAGTCTGTGTGAACAAAACTGCAGTGTTGACCTCCCAGAGTTTTAATGTCTTTTACTTCACCCTAGAACTGAATAAAGGCTCTTAATCACTTGTGGGGGGCTCTTTTGGTTCCAAATAAAAGTCTGTTTTGCTATTATTCTTTATCTTTGTTCTAAACCCATATTTAAAAATAATAATAAAAACACCCCAAAACATAAACCCTCCAGATAATATTAAAAGGTTGAAAATTATTCAAGAGATTGAAGTGGATACTGCTTGAAAACAATGTCTTTATTGCTTGTTATAAACAAGATTTGTAACAATAGCTGCTTATTTTTAAGGTGGGATTTTGGAATTCTTCTTGAGACCTTTTAGAGGTCCAAGACATGTACAGGGGTGCCTGTGATATCTTATGGCTTGAATTCATATAGTCTCAAAGTTTTTCTGCAGGTATTTTACACATGAATCCTTTGATCAAATGGGAAAACAAGAAAAAAAAAAAAATGTTTATTTGAAGTCACAGTTGCCCAAGACAGTTAGAATAGGAATGCCTGGATGAGTGGAAGTGGGTATTTTCTGTCATCTTCCATCATATAGTTGAGAGTTGAGCTGAAGAGATTTGAAAATGTTTGTAGTAGTAGAAGTAACCCAAAATGCAGATATATCAGAAGGAGAATGCTAAAAGAGTGGAAACACAGCTGGATGATTCCCAGGTACTGGAAGTGCTCGTGTTCAGGTGAGCTGGAAGTGCTCATGTCCAGCCTACTACTCCAACTGAGCCTGCCACACAGCATAGAATGTTCATTTGCTTAATTTGTGCAAATGTAAGTTCTCCTTTGTTCTTTCACTTGCTTGTCTAAAATAACTTATTCTTCTTTTAAAGGTTTATGAACAGGGCTGTTAGGCAAAACAGTGTTTGAAGTGGTAAAATCAGGCCATTGACTAGGAAAATTAGAAGAAGAAAGACTGAATATGAAGAAAATTCCGTTTCTGAAAAACAGTGTGACAAAATGAAAACTTGACCTTGTTTAGCTGTATTTCATTGCTCTATCAAAATTCTTAAATTTGCTATGCATGAAGGTATAGCATTATGGATGATGTGAGCTGAACAAATTACATGGCCAAAGAAAGATGAACTGTAAAAATTAGATCAGTTTAAGAGGTCTCATTTGAATTATGTTGTTGAGGAAAATAACAACCTTATAATATTTTGGTTTTTTCATGTGCCTTGCATGTTATTTGAACACATCAATGGAGATATCTGAAATGTTTTACAATCCTGTCCATGAATACTGACTTTCATATATGAAAATGGGAAACCCCACATCCTCTTTGCTTCAGCTTCTGTGATGGAACAAGATTATGATGAGCAACTTCAGAGATTTAACCCTGAAAAAAAATTATTTCTTTGAATTACTATTACCCTACTAATACCAATCTAGACCCCTGAGTGATAGATGCTGAAAAGGCTCCTTACCTTCAGAAACTTAAAATATGGATTTTGTCCAGGTACAAAAGGAAGCAAATCAAGGAGGAAATTGAAAATCAAGTATCAGAGAAACAAATAAATCACCTTACAAGGGATATGTGTCACATTTTCAATTTGCTTAACTATAAACATATTAAAGGAGTTCTCACAAACTTTTTTTATTAAGGAAAGGATAACATACATTATATGATAAAAAATTCTTCATGAATTCTACTTAACCATCCACTAATCATATTGTTGTTGTTGTTTTTTGTTGATTCCTAATTATATTTTTGATGCTATTGTTGTTATTATTGTTAACATTATATATTTTATAGCCCCCTTTAAGTTTAGCCATGTGTTGGCTTCTAAGCAGTACCTGAAAAACCTGGTGTTCATTCTTGGCTTTTGGTTAACTCAAGATGAGAAGCTGATCCATCTCAGCAATGGGATAGTAAATACCAACTTCTATTTCTCTCTCTGGCTTTCAGATATTCAGCCCTCTGTGAGCTAAATGTCTGTGCTGCTTTTAAGCAAATCGGTCTTCCAAAAGAATCTGTGGCTTTCTGAAGTTAAGCAAATTCTTAGAAAAGATATATTCTATTGAAGTAAAAATGTAAAGAAATCTGAAGTTCTTTCTAAACCATGTAGTCAATCTCACTTTGAGGAAGAATAAACAACATTAAAAACTCTTTCAGTGTGTTTGCAGTTTATTCATAAAGAAAAAAAAATAAATCTATTTCCACCCACAAAGTAAAACAAGCAAACATAATGCAGTTTCTAATGCTTGCTACTGGAGACCTGTGTCTCAGAATGTTTCATCTTGCTAATGTATATGGGTATTTTAATTGTTCAGAAGAAATGAAGGGGAACTAGTTACCAAAAGAGATGTCTCTTTCTTTGCTCCTCTAATTTTTCAGAAGCTTTATATATAATTACTGATTGTTGATGCAGTGATTACTGCGAAACAAAAGAAGCTTGATTGCTGTACTATTATACATTGAATGAGGGGGAAATAATTTGCCATGATTGAATTTACTAATAAATATTTAATGGATTATTCTGTCCTAACATATTTAAACAATACACCATGCAGGGGGTGGTAAGTATTAAGCAGAGTAATTTCAAACTTTATGCAATTTTTTAAATTTAATTGGACATCAGTCTCATATAATAAATTCTTTACTTAGAATAAACATGTCTCCTTGTACTCCAGCTCATATACTATGATTTGTGGATTTTCAGTCTCAGTGTTTATTTTATTTTAGCATCCTGTGTGCTGTGAGTTATTCTGTGCATTTATAGGAAGACAAAGAAATTCCCTTATTTTTAAATGTAACTTCTTTCTTTTTTTATTTTGCAAGTATTGCATCTCTGAAGGAAAGATTTTCATATAAAAGAAGGGGAAAAATATTTACTAAAAATTAGTTTAAAATATTCCCTAATCACATATTTGTCTCTCTGACTTTGCATTAAGCATCAGAACAGTTAAGTTTTGTGCTATGGCATTTTTGATTTGGATTATTAATGTTTAGAGCAGTAGGCAGGCCCATATTTTGGAGTTTTTTTGTAATGCACGGGAAGGTGTGGCTTTTCATCTGCAGATCCAAGAATGACTCAAATTAAAAATTACCTGCCTAGAGCAGGAGGCATGAAGCATATTGCATATATGGTCTCCTGCTCCTACAGGATAACATGGGGTTGCTTTCACCTGTTCATGCTCAAAGGTGCTCTCTATATTCAGAACAGAGGCCAAGACCAGCACTGCTTTTCCATTAAGAAAGTGGTGAAATAATTCTCTCTATTTGCAGAGATCTGATTCAATAAATCAGATTCAGATTTGTTTTCTGTGACCATTTACATGGCTCCAAGTCTATGTTTCCCCAGGAACAGTTCTAGCCATCAGGCTGAGAAAGCACCTGCACATTTCTAGTTGCCTTCAGGCCCTTAGGTACCAAAGAGTGAAAGATCCACTGTGCTGCAAAAAGCAGGAAACCAGTTTGGGTCTGCAATCCAGTAATGAAGGCTCTACCTCAGGAGTGTGTTTGAGTTCCCTTGGGACTTGAAGCTCTGGTGAAAGCTTTATTATTTCTGTATGTAGACATCATGGTCATCAAAATTTCATTGTACATAAACTTTTGATGGACCATCTGTCTTAGAAATAGTATTATTTTTGAAATGTTTTGCTTGTGATTCTGAAATTTCTAGCATACAGTAACTAATGAAACCTCTTCCATTTACTATGGATTAACCTGAAATCAGGTAATCTTTCCCATATGAGTATTAATTTCTGAATAAATGTTGTCTCCAGTGTTAGAGGGACACTCAGAAGCTGAAATAATCATCTCAAAGATGAAAATGTTCTTGCATTTCCTCCTTTTTTCTTAAAAGTGAGAAAGAAAGAAACAAACTCCATTTTTCTTAATCTCCCTGTTTGAAAAACTATGTCATGTCTTCTGCTACAGAGCTTCCTATCCAAAACTCTCTTGAGTTTATGTGCAGTGGCAGTCAGAAAAAGTTTGATGATTCCCATAATTTGAAATCTTAATACCATCAAAATCAAATCCTTACACGTATACATGATTTTGAGTGGTAATATTTTAATGCAGATTGAGTAAACCAAAAGCTAAGAGGTAAAAGGAAACACTTGTGTTTCATTTTACTTGGAAATTTATAATATTTAAGGCTGATGTATTTTACATTTTCAGCACTGGTAATATTTCCTAAATTAGTTTATTCTTTGTAAATAAGCTTCTTAAAAGTAAGGGAAAAAAGTAGCCTATTTTGGGAAAGATGTCACTATGTAGATCTACTTTCCTTTTTCATTCCACTTAAGGTGATTTTCTGTAAAATTATTTTTACAAGTTCTTGTGCTAAAATATGTAGAACATGGAATATATTTTCCGCATTTTCCTGACCTTTATGCCTCACAGAGATTGCAGTCTGCTTGATATTTAAAATAATGTCTTGACACCAACTACACCATTATTTCCAATGAGGAAAGGCAGTAGCATCAGCACTGTTTATTTTATTTCTGTCCTTTCAGCAGAAGAGTTCAGCTGGTTACCAGTGACCTGTGCTGTTCTGTATTCATGCCAGCTGAACAGTTCCAACCCAAATCCTTGTTAGCTTGTCTTTACATTCCAGTGTTTAAAATTAGCACCTAAACACAATTCTGTAGGTTCTATGGGAAGCAGCTTCAGATAAATAAACATCTTGGGCTGTATATTCTGGGCACAGGCTGGATGAAACAATTATCTTGGGAAGTCATCTTTGTTGTTTACTCAAAACAGAGTCCTTCACACTTTATTGTCAATCTACTGTAAGAGTCTAACAAAGTCTGTGTAAGGTAGTCACATCTTGCTCATAAATATCTTATTACTTATGTTACAAAGGATTTTTGCTTAACAATTTAATTCAATCTAATTTGCTAAACAATTTAATTCATCCTGTTCTCACTGTTCTTGTGCGTGCTCCTAAGCAAGAACACGCGCTTCTAAACTAGCAAGTCAGATTTTTTTTGACAGTGGAACCTTGAAAGGAGACAAACTCTTAGAAATAAAGAGGGTAAATTCACAATGACAGCAATGTAGATCAACATATATAAAATTTGACATTCATGGGAAAGATCCATGGGAAAGGAGAGTTTTGGAAAGGCCATAAGTCATTTCCATGAATTTAAAATGTTCTCTTCTATAACCTGCTAAAAATGCAAAATTTTATTCTACTTTATTATAAATTATGTTGTGGTTTTTTAATATCAATGTCACACTGCACGAACGTAAAAATAATGTCATATTATTAAAACTCAATATATCATATACCGAAGATAGTCTAATTGCATTAAATGTGAATTTATTTCAATATCATGTTTTAAAGATATGTATGTAGTCAAGTTTTTGTCACATATCTTCAAAACTATCAAATAAATAAAGCAATTTGTGAAACCAATGATTTTGAAGACTTTGCAATTTATCTAAGTTTTATATCACTTCAAACTAAGAGTACAACTAACATATCTTTTTCTAAATTAATTCTAAAATTCATTATAGAAGAGTTATTTATCTCCACAATTTTTTAGACTTCAAGTTAATTTCTCTTTCTTTTTTGTTTTTAATATTTAGGGTTCTACATTGCTAATACCAATGCATTTCCCATTGCACAGTGTTAAAATTACTAATGTGATTAGTTCTTCCAATTTTAGCACTGTGATTCAAGTTCAGAAGAAACTTTTAACCTGTTAGTTTAGTAAATTGCACAATATGGAGCATGTTCTATTTATGCCGAGATGATAGGCAATGAAAGATTGTCTCACAGCTCAGTAAGATTTCTTTGCTAAGCTCAGAAAATTAGCTGTCTTGGTTTGCTCAACCTAATGTTTTCTCTGTGATCCACAGAAATAACATCTGCTGTTTAGATGGGTTTAAAATGTTAAGAGAACAACACACTGATCTTCTTATTTATTTAAAGGTTTAAATAACACTACTCTTTAACAGTGCAGCTCTGCTTACTGTACTGTTGGTCATTTTGACTAAGGGCCTAAGTCAGTAAACTAAACCTAGAAACTCAGGACCATTTTAAAACCTTCCACATGTCATGCCTGGCCTCCAGCTGATGTTCCAGGAGGGCATAGTAGAACCTTTCATATCTGACATTTCCATGTGAGCATTCTGTATTGTCTAAGGAACAACTCTTTATTTTATAAATAACCATAACGAGAGCTGACATATACATCACAGGTGGGAATCCACGTGTGGATGGCTGCATGTAAGTGTGTTGAATCACATCTTCAATACCTTTCAAATATGCAAATGGAAAATGCTGAAATTAATTCATTCTCTATGTCTGCACTCGAGAAGGCAAGAAGTACTGCTGGTACTTAAACTGCAGCAAGCCAAATTCAGATTTAGACAAGAAGAAATACTGCCTGAAACAAATGTATAGTTAATACAATTCTGAAATGTATTAGGGGGAAGTAATGATTAGTAGTAGTCAGAGTAGTTTCATGAATGGGAAATCACACCTCCCCATTGTCTGGGTTTGATGATCTTAGAGGTTTTTCCCAACCTAAAAAAATATATGATTCTATGACAAACCTTTAAATTTTCTTCAAGAAAGAGACTGGTTTGGTGGATAAAGGAATAACAGTGGATATTGTTTTTCTTGACTTTAGTAAGGCTTTCAATGCTGCCTCCAATAATGTCTTTGCTGACAAACTAATGAAGTGCAGAATTGGCAGATAAACAGTGGAGTGGATTGAAAAACACCTGAACAGCTGGGTCTAGAGGGATGACCAGAGGCATGAAGTCCACCTGGATGCCAGGCACTAGTGTAATATTCCAAGGTCAGTACTGGGAGCCAACACTGGTTTACATCTTCATTAATGCCTTGGATGATGAAGCTAAGTGCATCTTCAACAGGTTTGCAGGCCATACCAAAGGGGATAGAATGGATGATACACCAGATAATTGTGCTGCCACTCAGGGGAACATTGCCAAGCTCTAAAAATGGGCTGAGATGAATCTCATTAAGTTAAGCAAAGGAAAATAAAAAAGTACCTCTTCACCTTGGAAGAATAACCCCATGCAGCAGGATAGGCCATGGGCTGACTGGTTGAAAACAAATTTACAAAAAGCAACTTTACAGAAAACAACTTGTGATTCCTATTGGACAATAAAAACATAAAAAAAAAAAGCTTCTTACTGTGAGCGTGGTCAAATCTTTGAATGGGTTACCCAGAGATATTGTGAAGTCTCAAGCCTTGGAGACATTCAAAACCAATTAGATATGGCCATAAGAAAACTGCTTTAAGTGTCTTGCTCTGAGTAGAGGCTTGGGGGGGGGATGAATTCTAGAGATGTCCTCCAACCACAACTATTCTGTGATTCTGTGAAATAGCACAAAGCAGTGAATGAGTGATACTTAAATAAGTGTTTTAAAGTAAGACACAGTAAAAAGAAACATGTAATTATCACCTTGACAGCTAATAATTTTGGTTTATACACCAATAGTCATCTAATGCAGGGGTTTGATTTTCTCTACTTTATTCAAAGAATTTGACACTAAAATAGAACTTCTGGAGTACTTTCTTTACTTTAAAGTATATAACAGTAAAGCAGGGTAGAGATTGAGCAGTGAAGATTCTTGTTAACAAAGACAGACAAAATATTTTAGTCTCTAACATTCCTTGGTACTGAACACAATGTTGATTCTCCTGTTCAGATAAAGCTTTTTAAATATGATGCCTGGTAGTGAACTTTTGACCTCTAAACTTCAGAATTCAGGATGAGGTGTCCAAGTTCACTTCAGCAATGCTATCCTTTTCAGAGCCTCTAGAGAATTGCCATGGTAACCCAGGAATAATTGTGTGAGTACAACTTTTGATGAATTCCTCACAGATGTTTCTAAGGGCGCTGAGGCATGATGGGTGCCAGTGATCTCACCAAATGCAGAATCCATCACTGCTTGCACACATGAGCTATGTGAGAACCCCAGTATCACCTAGGATTTCACAAAAATCAATCCTTCCTTGTTGGTAGGCTCATTCTGGATCTGCATTTTGGGGCTTCATAAAATTAAATACATCTGGAAAAATCTCATTCAATTGTCTTATTCTGTACTGGGACAATGAATATTAAATGGCTACACACAATATATCAAATACTTCCACATGTTACATAAGGGTATGGGAATGTTGGGTTTTTTTTTTTGCTTTCTGTTATAAATGAGAGAATTATGAAGCCAGAAGAATTTATCCAAAGTTTAGAGAAGGGCACTGTAATGATAATCAAACAGAAAAGTCTGTTCTGTGACTTCTCTACATGGAGGGGAAAAAAAGATCCATTTATTTAATACTTGCAGCCTGGGAAGGTCTGAAAAACGACATTTATTCTGTAATGAATAGTAGAACTAAATTGTAAAGAAAGTGGATTTTGAAAGAAAATCTGTTATACTTTGATGAACAAAAAGTTGGGAGAAATAGTGCTGGAATTTAGAGCTTCTGGTAATAGAACAGGACCACACAATCATAGACTGATTTGGGTTGGAAGGGGCCCTAAAGATTATCTTGTCCCAATTCCCATGCCATGGGCAGGACATATTCAACTAGATCAGGTTGCTCAAAGCCCTGGCCTTGCACTGCCAGCAATGTGGGAGCCACAGCTTCTCTGGTGGACCTGTTCTAGTGTCATGAAGACTCTACTAAACATATATGTCTTTTTTTCCAGAAAAAAACCACTGCTTGACTAATAGATAATTTTATTCATCTCTACAAAGAAAAGTACAATAATCTGGAACTGCTGATTAACCAAGACCAGGGATTATGTGTTCAATACTAATCCTTACATAGGGAGATTTTCTGTATTTTGTCCCTGTCCCATTGAAGTCCATGGCTCTCCCTCCTGCTGGTTTAGGAAGGGTGCTCAACTCTTTGAGTCCTTACAAATAGACTGTCATTATTTTAATTTCTGTGAATCTTTCCTATATGTCCAGTCATTCTTCTTACTGTGCACTGATAAAATATAGCTAACTTTTCCTTCCACAATGCCACAAAATGTATGTGCCTTACGTGTTAGAAAATATCTAAAGATAATCCTTTCCAAATGAGACCATGACTCTTAAGTAGTTGTCATGTTTTTGGTTATCTACATGTATAGGCCATTGTCTATGCCAAGGTTCATCAATCTTGATTGTTTTGATAGAACACTTTATTTCGGCGTGTTTCGTAATTTGCAATGCCATTGGTCTTTAATCAATAGATCTACCTTCATACAAGTATTTCTGAAGGAATGTGTTCAGAAAAATTTGAGAAGGTTCAAAGTTAAGTACTTTGAACCTAATCTTTAGGGTCTCAGAGCAGTCATATATGTGCTGCAGTTATCTACTCCACTGTTATTGTGTAATTCATTATATTAAAGTAATATATTTTATTATATTACCATTTGTAAATATTTATGAATTGAGTGATTTTTTTTGTTTGTTTGTTTGCAAGTGAGTACAAAAAACAAGCTTACATAGAAAAAAATCACTCTTACAAGTATTCATTATTGTTTTAGGACAGCAGTAGTATACACAGCATATCCACTTGTAGTGTTATATTCTATCTGTCATTCTTTGATGAGAACACCAGGTATCCATTTTCTGGAATCCTTGTCAAATGTAGAGGAAAATCCTGTTTCTGGAAGACACAAAGTAGTTTCAGTAAACATTTTGCTTCTGCAAACACAGAATGAATCTCTGCTTATAATTTTTTTTTTTCTTTTCTCAGCAAAGTCCCTTTCATCTCTTATCCTCCAGTGTCCATAGTAACTGAAAAGTAAAGCAAGATTTATGCTATATGACCACTGTTGAGGAGTACTTTGAGTTTTTCCACAAGAGTTACTTTTAGTGCTCAGTTTCTTTAAGATGAATAGTTTGCAAGAGGTTACTCACATAGGCACAGTGCTGCAGGATGGCAACCTTAGTCTGTTAATCTTTTCCTGATCCTTTATATCCTATTACTAGTATTTACAGAAAAAAAAATAAAAAGCCCATACAGACATGTAAGAAGTAGTAGTCCTTTCTTTTTTTTAAAGCCACTTACACTTTACACTTTAAAAAATTGTAAATAGCTTTATTTCCTGTTAATGGAGTAATTTATATAGTACCTACTATCTACATTGACAGCACTTTTTATCCACTAGCAAATGTGAGGCATTTACTGAATCAATTACTTGAGTTATGAAGAGGAGCACAAAGCCTCATTGCCACTCCATTCTTCTCAATAACAAAGGAGAAAACACATTAAAAACTAGCATTGATGGGTTGTTGTGAGATTCAGTCAATGAGCACTCCCAGAGTTGAAATTAAAAGGCAGTTAGGAGAAAATTGTTTTCTCTGGTCATCAGTCACAATGTGAAAGGCCTTTTTCACAATGATTAATTAAAAGCTGAAAAAAGACTGAGCTTTAATAAAGTGTCTGGATGGCTTTTTGGTAGCATCATGAGTTAATGGACAGTGGCTTGCCTTGACTAAGTGTTATTGCTCTAGTCCATAATTTCATCTTGAAAATGGGCAAGGGAGTGAATCTTCCTCTTAGTAATTGAGTATTGATTTGAAAATAAATGGCACTGAAACTCCCACTGAACTGTCAGGATATATTCTGGACAGCACTGACAAGAAATGGCTTTTGGTTGCTGTGAAAGTTATGGATCAGCTTGATACTTAAATACATAGAGCTCCACTGCAATCTATCTTCTGATTTATCAAGATTCAGATGGTCAATACATGACATTTCAGAGGAAATAACATTTATGTGCCTGAAGCAAGAATAGGGAAACATTATCACCTTCTTTTTCAAATGCTTCCTTCAATTTGTGAAGCTATTTAAAAAACAACAGCAGAACATTGGTTGTTGCCTTAAATAAATACTTTCACTTGTAGAAATTAAGCTTGAAATTATTTTAAAAGTACTTACAGTTAAGGTGATTAATTTCACATATGCATATTATCTTAAAATATCTTGGTGGCATTTAAATGGAGACAGTATGGTCTGTGTAAGCTGGGAGGTTACAAAAGTCACCACTTTTAAAGTTTCAAGTACTGGACTCTGCTGGCTGCATTTAAAGGTATATAACCTACACTGTTACAGTCTTAAAATTTTCACTAATGATACAAAAGACATTAGACATAAAACTAAAATACTATAATGAAAGATTATAGAGAGAAAACAAAATTCAAGAAAACTTTTTAACCTTGTAAAAATAAAGCAGAGCTTTAAGGGTGCTATTGTGCCAAACTGCCATAGAAATTAACAGTTGTTAAGCATTTTAGACACCAGAGTCAGAGGGGTCTTTACTTCCTTCTGAAGTAACTGTAGGCTTTGGATAGCAATATCTCTTCAACAGTTGTGAGATCATCACAGTATATAAAAGATATACTTGATGCACCAGGCCCCTCCAAAGAGAGTGAAAAGTGTTTCAGATACAGGTGTTGAATAGGAAGTCATCTAAACAGAGACATAAGGAAATAAATACAACCATGTCTTCACAGTTTTTACCTGGGAGAAGTCTTTTTACCCTTGAAAAAAAAATAAATTATAAGACGGAATTACTTTTTCAGCAAAGCTTGATTGCGCTTGAATCTATATGAAAGATTTGTATAAAAAACCTGTACAATTAATATGCATGTCAGCTCTCATTTTTTAGGTCCTCATCTTTCTGAGAGTTCAAATGCCAAAGTCCTTTGAGGCCTCTTGATCCCCACTCAATATTTTGAGAAAAAACTTCACGGGGTGTTTGTGTGCTTGCACATATCCGTGCTCAGAAATGATTGCAGGGTCAGGAAAGACAGAATGGCAAATACCCCCACAGCCCATTGTTTATGAATCTTACACAGGGAGATTTGGATGTCCAAGTAAGAGAAATGAATTTTCCACTTTCAAGCAAGGTTGAGCTCTGAGATTGCTCCATTTTTGCTGTGATGTTACAGCAGTACTTCATTTAGTGGGGGAAGGAAGTTGCTCTCCCTTTTCTGGTTGATCTTCAGCAGTTTCACAGGGTAAAGTGATTATGTGACACTTCCAGAAATTGTGTCAGCCTGCACTGCTATTTATGGTTGCTGCCAATACACTTAAAAGGGTGCCTAGGAAGACATTGTTTTCACAAGGACTTGGCAGGTTCTCCTATTCAATTGTCAAACATCTTAAAGAGATTTTGAAGTCAACTATTTCATTCACCCGCACAAGAAAAAAGAAACAACCCTCTTTTCATATCAAAACCTTCTCTCAAGTTCTTACTCATGACATACAATTGCAATTGATGGTTTCCAGTATTGCCTGTTCCCAGTTCAGCTGAGAACACAAGACACAGAAATCACAAGTCAGAAAACACTGCAAGGCTGGCTGCAGGTCCTGAACAAAGAGCAAACATGGAAACAGGAATTACATTCAGTGCTGCCTTAAAAACAGATGGTACTGTCTTTTCAGAGTTTCAGGGGGTTTTGTTTGGTTGGTTTTGGTTTTTGTTGGTTTTTT
>VWYO01021642.1:0-16616 GCA_013400275.1 Rhadina sibilatrix | reverse complement strand
TTTTATTTTTTTTTTTTTTTTTTTTGTGTTAGAGAAATGTAAACCCAAGGGTAAAGTTGCTTCCAAGAAGAAAAGAGGAAAAATACAAGGATTTCCAAAATGCTCCTTTAAGAGACTGCTTCTTTCTAGTGCCAGAAAAAGAGAAAATAGAGCAGCTTGCAGCCTGATACACCGTGTCAGGCACTGGAGTCATTGGGGGACTATAGGCAGAGAAACCCTTAACCAGGCCTTGCATGTTCCCCAGCCAGTGACAAGCTCTTCCTCTCTTCCAGATCTGCACAGCCACATGTGAATGGGACAGACAAATATTTTTATGCCATTCACTTTTAACAGTTAATTTTTCTCTCCTCGCTTTTTGCCCACACATTCTGTAGGCAGCAGCTTTTTGGAAAAATTGCAGTGAATTCAGTCAACCTACTGTCTGGACAGTTCCTCTGGTTTGGAGTGTCTGGGTTCAGAGGAAAAAATACTCAGGTGGGTTACCTAAAAGATTTTATAATATTTACAAGTATATCATATGTACTATAAATACACAGACATCTTTGCTTTTTTGATCACTGATGATTTTTAACTAACGCAGGAGCCTCAAGGACTATTAATTTCAGTTATCTTGTGTATTACTGCAGGAAACAACACTGTTTCTAATATTAGTTCTTACAAAGAAACATAGAGATTTTTTTAAAAGCAGGACAAGGCTTGTAAGTGATATCTTTTATAGACCAAGCAACATAATTGGAACGAAAACAGACAATGTTCTGGACACACAAGTCTCCTTCAAGACTGAAATAGAAGCAACAAACTTCAAGCAAAATACTTCTGAGTTTTAGAGCTTAAGAAGGAACTTTGGCAGTGTTTGCAATAACGGGTAAAGCACTGATAAGGCTGAGAAGTGAATGCTGATGTATGAATGTACTTTAGCCAGGGAGTGTAACAGCAAAAAAAAAAACCAACCTGTGATGACCTGAAAATGATGGTACCTGAAATAAGTACATTAAAGCATGACAACAGCAGCAGTTTAAACGAAGGTTAGACCAAATAAATCTGGCTTTAACTCTTTACAATTTCTCTCATTCCTCCATGCTTCTGCCTCCTTCCTAGCACCCCCATGGTCATCAAAGTGGAGTCATGTCAGTGAGCACTGGTTTCTGACTAGCCATGGGTCACTCTGCTGTGCTGAGCATTGTGGATTTTGAGAAAGCCATGCAGGTACTCATGCCCCACATCACTGTCTTGGATACCATAATGGAGCTAAACCAGAAGGTCATTCAGCCAATTTATAGGACCCAGATGTAGGTACTCAGAACAGAGAAAACCAGCAGATTACAGAGTCACTAAAACTTTCTGAGGCAGGTGAAATGAGCAAGCCTAAAACAATTGTGTGTTTCTATCTCCATGTCTTATTTTTTGTCATTCTAAGAATATTTTTGTGAGTCTGTTTCAAGCTCAACATGCCCTTGGGGACATTAGACACAGTAATAAACATCTGCCTTTAAAAACAAAAACAAAAACAAACAGACAAAAAACAAAAAACACTCAGAAACAAGAAATCAGTAACTTGATGCAGGGCACAGAGATTACTGCATTAAAATGTGCCACCATGGAGAATCTTCCTGACTTTTGGTATGCTTTTGCCCAGATATGTAGATGAGTTTCATAAATGTCTTTCTTACAATATCTAGACAAGTGGTGACCTTTCAAGGTCCCTTCCAACCTACCCTGTTCTGTGGCTCTATAGGGACAACCCTCACTGGGGCTCAGCAGTACCCCAGGCTCAGCTCCTGACAGAAGTTATGCCTCCTGCATGACTGAAATAGAGGGTGAGGGAAAGGAGGCTTCTAATACAGACAGGCACAACAAATCACTTGACAGGAACAGAGGGTGGCTTAAAAGGGCTTGGAAAAAAAGAGGAGGAAGGACTTTTTTACATGGGCACTGACGGAGAGTAGGTTTAGCTTAGATAATAGGAAGAAATTCTTTAGTATGAAGGTGGTGAGGCACAGAGACAAGTTTCCCAGAGAAGCTGGGGAATGTGTTTCTTGAACATCTGGAACTGTTCAGGTCCAGGTTAGATGGACTTTGGACAATCTAGGCTACTGAAAAGTGCCTCTGCCACGGAGAGGTGTTGGGACTAGATGAGGGTCCCTTCCCACCAAATCCATTCTTCAATTCCATGACTTCTTTGTGCCAATGGTGCACTGCAAGGCAGTGGCTTCTGCCCAAAGCTCTGCAATAGCAGGTGGTGGTACAGGAGCAGCTCTTGCCTCCCATCAGGAGTGGTGGTGCTCTCCCCTCATGGAGAGCTTTGTGGGAAGGTGGAGGCAATGCTCTAGGGTCTATATTTGGATTGCAGATAGTTAATACCTTCTTCTGAGAAGCAAACCTGCCTGGCCCACTTCCAGACTGTGATTTGCATGGTCTCATTTGTTTAAATGAATTAAACAAACTGCCACTGCTGAATTTGTCTGGCAACATTTTCCTGTGTCTCTGTCTCTTTGATTTCTCTTCTAAGTTCATCTGACTCACTTGATCATATGTTCACCTCCTCTCTAATATAAATGAAGACACTGTCATTGCTCTCTAGCAGACTCTGATTATCTCCTGAAATGAAAATCTGCATGTTATTTTTAAATGAAATTAAAATGCTTAATAACTTAAGAGCATTAGGATGGATACTGTCTAGTTGCTTTGAAATAGATCTAATCATACAGAATGACATTAGTCTAATCTTACAGTAGCATTGATTGCTGTTTTGCTACCATGGTAACTTGTAGCAAATACTAGATTTGAAAATTAGAAAAATATTTTTTTCCATTACAAATAAATCAGTTAGAAGAATTCTTTTGAAAATTTTCCACAGGTGATTTTAGAAGAGAATATTTAAGAACAAGAATTGAATTTTCCATATAGTTCTGTTTTTAATCGTAATTTCAATTAAACCCTTATTTTACAAAGTGAAAATAAAATGAAGATTTAGCAGGTGTAAAATATTTCTGTGTTTTTTATTTTGGCACTAATTATTTTTCTAATCTATCTACTTCCATGAAATATTAATTTCTTTGTTAATTTTTTTTCTGAGAAGCAATTGAAAAGCCAGTGAAGTTTAAAGTCTGCAGTAGAAAAATCACTTCCCTCTTCCCACAAGTTTGCTGGGCAAGGAAACAAGGGAGCAATAGGATCCTGCAATTGGAATAAGACAAACTTTGTCCAGACAAGGACATTTCACACCGTTACATTAGTGTCTTTGTTACAGTAGAGGTTTTCTGAAATTCTTTTTAGAAGCCATTCTGTGTTTAAAACCACTGGGTTTATATGAAAACATAAATATTGTATTTTCAAATTATCACAGAAGAAACATGCATTCCAACGATCACCTTGCACAATAATTTTTTCTATAGATCCTCTCACTGAGATGTGAAGAAGAGAACCAAAATCAGGAAAGTTCTGCACTGAATTATGTTTATGTTTTTTAGCACACAGTCATAACCTTTCCGGCTTCCCACTACAAACACTCGAAGAAACAAGCTGAATATTGTTTAAGGAAGGAAATATTGGTGAAGTAAGGAAACTGATTATTGGTTAACTTGTCCTGTAAAATCTCTCCTTTGTCCGAAGCACCTTAATTTCCATGTAGTGAAAACATCTCTAATTAACCAATCTGATTTCTAATCTCTTTCCCTTTATTCTCTTTTGCTACCTTGAAGGATTCAAGGAAGCTCCCTTTGGGGAGGTGAGCAGAGGTGCCATAGCAGCTCTCTGCATAACACATTTGGACAATCTGGGCTAATGAAAAATGTCCCTGCCCTTGGAGAGATGTTGGGACTAGATGAAGGTCCCTTTCATATATCCCCTCTGGTCACACTGTTTTGACCTCTGGCTTCCTGATAAATAAAATTGCACTTTGAGGTTTCCAGAGAACCTGATTTTTTTTGATTTTTTTTTTCTTTTTTTGTTTATTTTTCTAATGGGAAATAATGGGTTTTTATGCAATATTGTTTTCTGGCAATAAAACAGCTTTCCCTCTCCTCTCCTCCTCTCCCTTTCTCTCCTCTCCCCTCCCTCCCCTCCCCTTCCCAGTCTTGAACTTAGGAAACAGACTAGAATCAGAACCATAGAAATTATTTCTTGTTACTCATGTTTAAAGATGTAAAGGCTCTCCCTTTGACACTTCCTCCTTAGTACATCTTGTCCCAGGCACGTCATTATTAACTTTGGTTTGCTCATGTAAATAGTACACCAACACAAATAACATCTAGCAAGGACATGGCAGCTCACAGAGCAGAACAGTCAATTCAGATAATATGGATGAAGGCAGTAGGGATTTCAGAGCAGGGGTCATTTTATTGCCTCTGGTGTGGCACAAATCTGAACAGAATGGCAGCCTGGGTCATGGTGGGTGACAGGAGGTGCACTTACTCTGTACAAGTATTTGCAGTGGGAATAGTAATTATTGTGACAATAATGTTTACATTATTTAATGTGTCTGTAAATTACTGCAATTTGCCCCCTTCCTATGTAAAAATTTTCCAGGTCGTATGTCTTGGAAAGTCTTTATGCTTAAAAAGATTCAGCAGGTTTAATTGGTTAATTACTTATGTACTTAATGCTGAGGAGATACTGCTGGCAGCCCAGTCTTCTAAATCATTTGCTGGGTGTAAAGGACAATGACATAATAGACAAGGGTCTATCTGTGCACATATAACCTATATTAAAAGAGGTGATCAGGCCCCCTTTTCCCCCTTTAGCAATTTATTATTCACAGAGAAAAAGACAAGGACTTCTGGCAATGAGCTGTATTAATCTCTTAAATCAAGCAGTACTTTTGCTGAGTGCTTAATGTTCAGATCCTGAATCGATCCCTCACAAGATGACCTATGTGAGAAGCTGCTGAGTGCATTGGCACACAGTTTTGCACATTATGTTAGACAGGCAAAAAAACCACAAACAAACAAACAAACAAACAACCACCAGAGAAATAATTTTCTGGTATTTTTTAATGAATTTGGATGGACGATCATAGAATTCAGTCTAAATATTCAATTAAAATTCATACATATATGTTACCCCTTCTGGAGGCAGAGACCTTGCTTGGTACAGCTATTTTTCTAGATTAGTCCAGATTCATGATCATTTCCAAGTGCATATTATTTCCTGCATGAGGCACCAACATATTCTGGACTTAGTAAGGATTTATGAGAAAGAAGAAGCATGTGATAAATAATTATTCACTTGGTGTTTCTCAGCAGAAAAAAAAGATAGATGACAATGAAATTAATATTTCTTTTAGTATATGTTAGCTACAATAACCTTGAGTGAATACAGAACATACAAAAATATTCTTTTTAATGTGATACTAAAATAACTAGTTTAGGCTTTTGTAAAAATAGAACAAAAGAACAATAGAACAATAATCATTCTTTAATGTTTGACATTGTCTGGACAGTAATACAGATTTCCTATACAATTTACAAAGTTAGTAACAGTTTAAGCAAACTCAGTTCAAATCCTTACTGCTATTCTCTATGTGTGTATATATAATTCCCATTGACTGAAGTCAAGGTTACTAGTGGGAAAGCAAAATGCATTCTTGACTGTTGAAAGTCACTTAGCCAGTCACCTCATCTGTGACATAGCTTTCTGATCCCCCATATTCCCTCCCTCACAACTAAAAAGTTTGCTTACTATTCATTTTGGTTTTGCTTTAATATTTTTTTCACTTTGCTTTTGTTGGAAATAGTATATTTCAATTTATTATAATTTAGATCATACGGTATTCCCTTTAAATTTAAAAAGTGTGGAAGTGATAGAGCACGCACTTTTGAGTAGACAATGCCAAACATTTCTACACTCTTTTGCAATTTTAGCTTCATTTTTCATTTTAACTTTTGTTTTTATTAGAAGTGTAAATGCTTTCAAAAGGTCTTTAGAAAGTGTCTTGTTGACAACATGTCTCTCAGAACACACTTAGTGGCACTCAGAGAAACCAGAGGCTCCTCCAGTGACACTGCCAGGATCTATGTAATACATGACAAAACGGCTCCCAACAATGGGTAACAAATCAAAGAGAACAAGGCAAGCAGGAGAACAGAAAAACTGCATGTAAATCACAGAGCATGCTCTGGCTCACCACACCACCTGAAAGAACTGATGCTATTGCCACTGTGATGCTATCGGTCTCTATTAATTTGCTTGATTTTACATTTCCTGCTGTGTAACCTGCAGGCAAGAACTTTAAAGGACTTTTGTATACATGGAAGAATTCCTTCACTCTCTTATTGACATTTTCTAATCGTCTCTTAGGTCTCTCTTCTTAGAGACACATTTTCCCTGCTTGTTACCTCGGAAGCACTTGAGAATGGCATAAGGAATCAGAGAAGATCGATTCCCCGAGCTGCAAGTTGTGTCTTTGTTTAACTTTTTTTTTCCTTGTGTTTATACTCTGGCATTCTATTAAAAAAATAATTCACAGAACATTGACAAGAATTTGAAAGTAGAAGTGGAAAAGAGATGAAAAATTTCACTATTCCTTCCTCAAAATTAGATATTTTCTAAAAGACAGGCTTTGGCTCATCTCAAGCTGTAGAAAATAATGCTGAAAGGAGTGAAATTTACTTGTTGATATACTGCCAGGGGGATCCATCCCCTTGATTGATGAGATGCAAGCCAAGCAGGCAGCTTTGTAAACACAAAGCTGGCTCTGTCCTAAGTGTAGTGTGCACCAAAACTGAATGACAAACTTCTCTGCTTGGATGCCTCTGCTCTGCCTGCAGTGGTCTGGACTCCAGACATCATGCTACACAGACTAGGAGACAGAAACCATCAGCAGGAGAAAAGCTGGAGTATTTTTCAGGGTTTAGAGATCACTTTTGTAATAGTACAGAGTCTTGAATTTAAATAAGGTGTGATATGCAAGAAATAATGTTTGTAGAAACATAATTTTCTTCATTAGTATTTATACATAGTACCAAAACAGATTTATAGGATTATTGAAAGTCCATTACCTTTAAAGCTGATCTTTAAGGCACAGCATTCATTTAATGTAAAGCAATGGAAAATACCAATGTGACCTTCACAACATATTAAATTTGCTAGAATGCAGAGGTGTGGTGTAGTCTATCTTAAAACTATCTTAAACTAAACTTAGAGAGTACATTTTTCTCTCTGTCTGTCTCCTCCTCTCTGTTTTTTATTTTCCTTTAAGAACTGGATGATGCAATTATGCACCACATATACTAATAAAACTTGTTTTGTAGCACTTGACATTTTGGAAATGTTTAAAACAGGTCTTAAAAGGATTTAAATATTTTAAGATAACAGTAAAAACAAGCCTGCATTATCAGAGGTAAACTGGTAGAATCTCTAAAGGTATTTCTATCTTGTAATGTTTCCAATAATAGTGTCTAAGAAGTTAGTGTCTAAGAAGCAAAGGAATTTAGAGAGGTATTACATGTTTAATTTGCTGCTGTGGGCATGTAACTAATGAATTAAAGTACATAGGGTTGTATCTACTTTAAGCATAATCTCGGTTTTGGGCAAAGACTCTCTTCTGCAAAAGCATTTTCTTACCTTAGGATAGGAGAGAAATAGATTTAATTCCTCATGTAAATAATTGTTTCTTGACCATAAAAACTGAGAAACTACATACTGATATTCACAAAGTTTCCAGTCTAAACATCTGTGAGGGAAAAACTATAAGTTACAAGAGTTTGTTTTGAGACATTAAATTTGGTGTCTTTCTCAGGCCAAATGATGTTCTGTACTAAGACCATGACCTGATTAATGCAAAAAGTTTCTCTTAAGTAATGACTGTTTACTATGAGTTGCCTGGAAAACATGTTTATGATTATCACTTCATTAGTCAGCTGAAGAAATTGCTTGGTTTTAGATTAAAAAATGATTCTTACTATCAGGGCTAGAAATACACCCAACCCACTCACTTCACCCCACAAGTTTTTGTGGGGTGGGTACAGAGAAGGGCAATCCAGCCTGAACCTCCTTCTGGCCTTGGTGTCTTGGGAAAAACTTGAATGTGCCATTTTCCCAACCCCATTCTGTTCCACAGAGGTCCACATCTTGTTTGTCTAAATATGTCTAAATGGAAGAGCTGATAATTTATTTAAATTCTTATAAGGACAAATCCAATGGTATGACACTTTTAAAAACACTCTGTTCTGACCTTTCTTTTTGGTGATGACCTTCTCATAACTTTAGTAGAAGTGTACATAGGCATGAACATATGCTTTTCAAAAAGTGATGGACAAACTATAGAAAGTGTGAAATATGTCTGGTTACATTATGATTTCAGAAAGACAGGTTTTGATGGATTTTGTGCATTTCAGATTGGGTGACTTGTTTTCAAATCACCTATGTTTTTTTTTTTTTTTCCTGTTCCTTATTGAAAGACTGGAACATTTTTAATCAGAAAATAAAAGCATAATAGGGCAACTCTCTCCAAAGACATTACAAAATAAGTCATCAGCTATGCTAATCTTCTTGAAACTTTCAGGTCTAACCCATGTTTTCTCAAATGCCATGCTTGAATCTGAAGAATGGGAAACCAGGCTTTGAATCCTAATTGCCCAAATTCTGTGATTTTGTTTTTAAAGAGGTTATGAGATACATTTCGTCTTGGGTCAACAAGGAGCTTTTAACTCCCTAAGGTATTATTTACCAGTAAAGCTGGGGATTTTAATACTTTATTTATTTACTCTTCTTTCTGCTTTACTTCTGGACAGCCAGTTCTGTGTTGGTTATTCACCCATTCCATTTCAGTCTTTTGCATTTCTGAAGTGTTTATCAGATTTGTTATTGATGTATGAACTTAATTTCTTAATATAAATTTTATAGCTTAGGTGGGGAACTGAAATTGTTACTAATTGCTGAAGGGAAGAAAAAAAAAGAGGTAAAATAATCACCAATTTCATTTTTACATAAAAAGTTGCACATGGAACAAATGCAACATTGCATTTCATTACACTCTACATTTCATGCAAATCTTGGAGACAACTTCGAGAAGACATTCTTACCTTCAATTGCTGCTGTTAATGAAACTGCTTGTTTCTGAGCTGTGCAATCTCCAGTGAATGAGAAATTAAACAGAAATAACTGTACAGATGAAACAATATATATATATTTAGGAAGAAAATTTTCTGATTTTCATGCTGCCTCATGCCACAATTTTCCTGGCTTCTTTGATGTCGAGCTGAATCTTTGTTTTACTAAAATAGATATGTTGCATTTTGAATTTTTTTTGTATTGCTAATTAAGACATACTTGCCTTAAAGTTAAAAAAAAAAAGTGATAATGGACTCGTTCAAGAGTAGAGATGAAAGTTGAAGATGGTGTCTGTTTTTGTGGGTAGGTCTTCTTTATTCACTATTGTATTATTTTTTTTTTACTTGAAAATGAAAAATAGAACACCAGAGAATCAGTATCTGTATCTAAACCAGTATCTATATCTGTACTTAAGCATGTGATGTTAGGTGTTCATTTAATTCTTGAACTGAGTCGAATTAATTGTAATTTCATTCTTGAAGCAGCATAGGTTAATGAGAGATGTCATAGAAAGGTCACCAGCTTCTACAGAGTGAGGCTGTTATCTCATGTCCTTTTCTCCTCAGCATATTACAAATAAAACCATCCTTTTTTTTTCGTAGCTGACAAGCTTGTTTTAGAAGAGGCTATTCAAAAACAACGCAAAACTCTTAAAATCAAGATTTTTTTTTACATCCACTTAAAGAACAATAAGTTTTCAATAACTAATTTACAGTAATGTTCCTTAGAAATGNTTTTTTTTTTTTTTTTTTTTTTTTTTTTAAATGCTGGAAGTCAAAATTCTGCTCAGAACCGATTTTTGAAGATATTAAATAAAAATAATTTGTTTTCTGCATGTTAAAATTTAGAGCAATTCCAAATGAGGTTAAGTGATGGTGGAGGGAAAGAACAGGAAAGTGTCCTTTGCTTTTCATGTGCAAATACAACCCAGTGGAGTAGCTGCAGTGGGATTTGTGATACAACACTGCCTGTGCTAACCTTACCCCATCTGCACTCGATCCCATTTGCTGTATTAACAGGCACTATTCCCACATCTCTTTCTCACAGCTGTGGTACCAGGCAGCTCAAATGTGAGCTGCAAACTTGTGTCGTGCTTGTAACTGAGTCTTTCCACCCCTTCTCCACAGGCAGCAGTTGTCTCACTTTAAAAAAGAAAGGATAACAGCAAAGAGTCTCGGGAGCTGGGGCAGAGAGCAGCTGGGGCAACAATTCAGTACACGATGTGAGAATTTTCAAATATCAAGAACTGCTTAAAAGTTTTACCCAGAGTAAGAAAGAGCTCCAAATGAAATTGAAAACTACTTTTGGACAGCTGCTGCTTTTTATATATTTGATCAGAGATTCTGCCCTGTGTTACTAACAAAATTATTTAATTATGAATTTCAGGTCTTTATGTATCAACAGAGTAAATAGTTTATTGTAGACTTTATTTAGAAGTAAGTCTGTGCTTTATGTCTCATGTTTGAGTGAATTTGTGATTTTCCAAATAGCCTTGTAGATATTACAAATTCCTAAATGAATTTTCCGTTTTCATTAAAATCAGTAGATGCTTTTCCATTAATTTCTGGAGTAAAAACAGTTTTTTATCATCTCTATATCAGTTATCAACTGTATTTTTAATCTGAAATAAGATTTTTTTACATGGTTCAGTTACAATAGTTATTGTACTGACCTTTCAATTAATTCTTGATTTTTCCCATGGCAAAGGTTTAGTCATTTTTGATTGTTACTGTTTTCTCATTTACAGTGATCAAATTACATCTTACATTTCCATTTTGCAAAGTAATTCACAACCCCTCCATCTACAATGTGTTTTCTCCATGAAATCTGATTAAAACAAACAACTGAATTTTGATTAATGCTTGCAGCATTTTGAAGAACCAGAGCAATAGAGACAGACAATAAAATTTTGAGGCTGTATAAGTTTTAGATGACCTCAAAGCTTTGAATCACAAACAGATTTTCCGAATTTTAAATCACATTATACCTGTGCTGTGAAAAAACTGTCAGTTTTCTTAGCAGCTGATCTGTATTTTGTCCATGCAGGAGGTTGCTGTCACCTGAGATATCAGCAGGGCCTGTGACTCTACCTTGCATGTGAGAAGGCAGAAATTGTGCAAGTTATCAAAGATGCACCACAGTCATTATGGCTTTTCTTTTCTGCAGTTACAAAATTATTTATATAGATTATCCCAGAACTATAATTTTGCTTTCTAACAATGCTGGTTTAGACATTCAAAATTGTATTCCTATTCCATAGTTAATTTCTGAAATATTCCATTATGACTTTGTGACAAACAACTCAGAGGCAACCACATAAAAAAATGCAGACCTGTAAAATATTATATATATATGTGTCTGTATAATGACCTATAAATAAGTTAAAAATTCATTCTAATGAGGCAGTATTTTAAAAGTGAAATGGAAATTTTCAGTAGAATTATGAGAAAATTGGTGTGGGACTGAAGGTACACAGACATGAAGTAATATTGACTCCCAGATCATATTGATAATCCAGAATATTTTAACCAGAACCCTTTTAGATTAGTCACAGTTCATATTCCTTCAGGGTAATAAATTCCAGTAGAAATGTATAGTTTTCATATTTACTATGCAGTGTTCTGGATTCAAAACAAAACTAAGACAGGATTATATTAGATTATGTACTAAGCACAATCAAAATTAAGTACTAGTTTAGATTAAACTAAACAAGAGTGGAACAGCAAATGTGATTTACCTGTGGTTACTGGGCTTGAAAACCTTGTATTGTCTGTTGAATCTTTCTTAATCTCATCCCCTGCACTCAGCAGAACCACAGGCATTCTGCCATCACACTGGAAGAGAAATCACACATACTAGAAGTTCTTGGAGACAAACACACCAACATTTTAATTATTTATTTATTTTACTTCTTTAGCATCTTTCTGTTCTTCAGCTATTCAAATATGTTATGAAAATGTTTATTTGAATGGTATACTGCATTTTTACTCAGTGTTGCCTTGTTCTGCAGGATAGCAGGATAGCATTCCTGATGGAATGATTAATAAAAAAAAAATGGCTTTGGGGAAAAAATTCCTTTTCTTGGAATAAATCTACAGATCTTGAGAAATGATTACAGCCTGGTCATTCTGTAGGTCCCAGGCAATTTTTGCACTTATATAATCCCTAGCTTTGAACACTTTTGTTGGGTTTCCATTGCAAGATGCTAAGTGATAAAGAACAAACATGATGGACAGGAAACTATACTTTTTCATTAATCCTCACATAAGCTTCTATCAAATATCTTCATCTCAAACTACTGCAAAGATTGAGAAATTCTTTAAACATTACTACAATGGTACCAATTCATGCTGAAAGGAGTGTTCTGAACTTATTTTTTTAAATCTACATTGTTCACATATTTCTTCCTCGTCTAAGCATTTTAAATGGAAAAAAATATATACATGTAATAGAAGAAGAAAGCAAGGACAGAAGGGAACAAAATCTATTCACAGCTGGAAGCTTTGACCAATAATATACCTGTGTAAAAGTGAACACACACTACTAGGAAGAAAAAGATTTTTTTTTCTGCAGTTATGGGGAGTTTCAATGAACTTAAAAGTCATTAAGTTGTTCATTATAAAAGAGAATTTGAGTCTCATTTCTGATTTTTTGGCAGCATGCTTTTTTATGTTTTTTTCCACAGCATTTTCTTTGAATGAGCACCAGATAAAGGAACAATCCAGCACGTACAAGAAGGGGCCAGAGGGACAATAAATATTGACAGACCTGGTATAGTTTAATGAGGAAAATTTGGTGGCTTTAGGAATTTATATCAAGCTTCATGTAAAGCGAGGGATATCAACCATAATGAATGTCAGGAAGAAGCATCTGTCCTCCTCATCCTCCATGGTACTACAACTTCTTGATAACTGAACATCACATTCCTTCCTTACTGAGACAGAGCCTTCCTGGAGTTCACTGTTCTCATTGTTACTCTCTAGAAAATATCAGTTTTGAAGCACTACCTGTTATAAGGAGATTTCAGCAAAAAAGGCAGAAAGGATGCTGTCAGGCTAAAGATCTCTGTGAAAACTTTGTTAGTTGTTCAAGGTGAAATGGCATAGCTGTTTTTATGAGCAGAAAAATTCCGTTCAGCATCCCCTGACACTGCTGTGCTCTCTGTTCGAGGTTCTTAACACTCACTGCTCCAGCACTAACCACTGTGCCTCTGTGGATAACAGGAGAGAGAGATGGTGAAACCCATCTAAGCAGACTATAAACTCCAGAATGCTTGCTGTCATCTTTTATACAAACTCCTGTATACATGTACATATATCTGTTTATAGGTACACCCATAGGTATACATGTGTGTGTGTTTGCACACATAGATACAAATACACACAAGCACTGCACCAAATCTGGTGCATGGTGCATTTCTGCACTGTGGACTGCAGAAAAGTTGTGTGGTTTCTTACTCTGCAGAAGATGTAAAATATCTCACAGCATGAATCATGAAGTGTGAACAAAGACTTTCCATGAAGTAGCTTAATGTAGTAAAAATCCAAACTGTAACTATAGACCCGTTTGTGTACCCATATGGGAGAGCTATGCATTTAAAGAACTTGGTTTGTGCTATCACTTTGTGCAGCCATTTGAGTGCTGTGAAATATCTGGTAATTATGAGTGAAATACATTACAATCCGGATGTCTTCTCATCTATGTGGTGACATACTCTTGCATCTGATGTGATCTGGAGGTGTACAAGTGAGAAAGTGGCAGCATTTTTGGCAGGACTGCTTTGTAGTAGAGTAGGTTTGGGAATTTGAGAGTCATATTCAAAATGAAGTGTGGATTTCAGTCTGGTTTCTCGCACCTCATATGCATTTTGAGCTCTCTCTTTGAAATATATCCACTTACGTTTACAGAATCGAATAATCATTGATTAAAAGGTTTGAACCTTGGCTTGCCATGGTTCTGCAGCATACCTAAGCTGTCGTCAATTACATTAGCTGTCCAATTATTTTTCTGATTGCAGTTAGAAACTCCCATCCTTAGCTGAAAAACTTCTCTAGATTATGTTTGTACTGAAACTTGATCTGTGGAAAGTTTAAATTTCAGCAATTTGACATTTTTGTAGAAACCCACCCCCACAAACTTCATAAAAGGATTCCTGACAATTTTCAACTACAAGTAGAGTTCAGGAAGAGACACACATTTACAGCCTGTCACAGAGGTTATGTAGGGAGTTCCTTTATTTAAAGATTATAACATTTAATTTTTGATTATATGTGTTATTTAGAATTCAAAATGAAATACCACAGTGATAAACAGCAATCTGTACAGAAATGGCAATAGGAGTGAATGACAGGAAGAGGTTAAATGGTAAGCTGACTCTAATTTTCCACCACATCCTCTATGAGTTATAAAAAGAAAATTCATCACCAAGATAAAATCACAACACAAAAGATCAGGCAGGTAATACAAAAGGTGAACCAAAACTCAGTGACAAAGTTCAGATACCTTCCCACTTCAGCAGGGATTTAATGCAAAATCCAACAAACGTATCTTTAATTGTTAGTATTTAAAAGATTTTAGTCACTGACAAACTCTTAATCATTCACTGAGGACAAAATTCTTCACTAACTTCACTTGTTATTTCTGTTAATCCAAATTGGGTTTCAAGGCTGTCACTGCATAAATTCTCAATCCCAAGGGCTGGGAAAATAGTCTAATTCTGTTTTCATTTAACCTTGCAAAAAAGTACATTTTGTGATAGTGATCCAACATTTAGCAATCATTCTCCTTGTACTGAGAGTTCCTGCAGGCTGTCACATTGTGGGAAACAGCAGAAGAAACACAAACCACCTCAGATAAAATTATTCAGGCTGGTTATTAATTGCCAGGAGTGTGACCTGGCTCACTTTGGGGCTCACAAAAGCTGTTCTCCCTATGGTTTATGCTGACTTGTAGAGGGGTAAATGCTTGCCTTTGCTTCTGCCTTTACCTTTGCAAACTTTAGGAAAACTCTTCAGCTTGCTACGTTTCTTCCTTTCATGGAAACATAAATAATGTACTGATACAGACAGGTAAGGTGTTTTGTTAGGATTAGTGTTATAAGTAGGTGGCAATAATAATGGATGGTAAAAATAGCTAATGCTATAAGGTGATGTCAAATTTATTGCAAGGATGAACAAATATATGTCTAGACAGATGGAAGCTATACATTGAGCAGAAAGAATAGATGCAGGATTTTAGAGGATCTCACCTTCTCCCCACAAAACTTTTCAGGTGAGCTGTGCAATCAGATCTGGGAAAATATAATGCTTTGCCCATTTTATTTTTCCTTCAAGCAAATATCTTTCTACAGAAAAATCTAAAGTATGACTAAGAGCTTGCAGCCCAAGTCTTTTATAATTCTACTAAATGAGGTAGATTATGAGGATTTTGTTCTTTCTGTATTCTATATTAGAACATATCATAGTACAATGCCAAGTTAATTAAAATTTAACTATTTAGCATGAAACTCCATAGGTTTGAATTCCAAGATGGCAAAAGGTTGATTTATTTCAGCTTATTTCTTCTGGAAATTTTCACTAAAAGATAATGCATTTAAACACTTGGATGAGGTTACTACTCAATGTTTAAAAAAAAAAAAAAAAAAAAACAAAAAAAACCCCCAAAAAAACCAAAAAAAAAAAAAAAAAAAAAAACCAAAAAAAAACAAAAAAAAAAAAAAAAAAAAAACCAAAAAAAAAAAAAAAACAAAACCAAAAAACAAACAAACAAACAAACAAACAAAAAAAAACACAAACCTGTCAGTGGAAAAAATGTCAAAAATGTCTGCCATCTCTGACCAGCCAAAATTTTATTCACCTCATATCACGACCACTCTTACAGTTGATTTTCTTTCCTCCTAGAATAGTTTGTTCTCTCATATACAATCATTCCTTAGGACACAGCATTTTTTGAAAGGGGTTACCCCAGTTTATGTATTCTTTGATATGTCTAAATAAATCCAAAATTGTCAGGAGGGCTAAGCTAAATAGTACATGTGTGGAAATACTGAAAATGCTTTGCTTGATACACTGAGGTTTCTAAAACTGCCGGGGGATGGCCCCCATATTGTCTTTACCCCTGATGGAGAAATTGTAACTGTATTCCTTTTTTCTCTTTCCACCTTTTTGAACAAAGGTGTCACCCAAAGTCACAGCCAGAGGACTGGCAGAAAATTTCATCAGTTGGGACTTCCTTGAAAGTCAAGTTTTTCTCAGACTTAAGAAAAACTAAAATTTGAAAGGGGAAAATGTCTGCATCCCAAACTTTCCTGAAAATTAGGTAACTTCTCAGACATCTTTGGTAAAATAGAAAAATTCCTTTAATAACTGCAGGAAAAATTAGCTGATAATAATGACAATAAAATTTCTAAATAAAAATAAGCCTTTTAAATTTAAAATTAGTGTTCTTGCAATGATAAAATTTATGATGGTCATCTTTAACACTTAGTACATGCATATATTTCTTTAAAAAGTGTGCTTAAAACCTCCTATTTTCATAGCTTACAGATATTTATATTTATATTTATA
>VWYO01021640.1:69278-100788 GCA_013400275.1 Rhadina sibilatrix | reverse complement strand
AAAAAAAAAAAAAAAAAGGAGACAGCTCCACATCTGTGTGCCATTTGGCCGTGTCTCTGGTCCTGTCTGAAGCGCTGCCCCAAAGCCACCGACGCTCCTGCAGAGCCTCCCGGGAATGTCTGAGCAATTTGTCAGCATGGATTCATTTAGGGAAAAAAAAAAACAACCCAAAGTACCGAGGAAAAATGCTGGGAATACTCCTGGTGTCTGCACAGGCAGATCCCACGGCAGCCCCTGTCAGCAGCACAGGTGAGATGAACGGCGTGGGATTGCTCCCAGCTCAGACAAATTAATCAGGATGCTGTGCCGGGCTGAGTTCTGTCCCAAATATATGAAGTGCAAGCTTGTAACATGTGCCAAGCTCCTCTGGAGCTTGTTTCACAAGTGCTTCCCATTTTACATGCACGCCTGAGGAATTCTGCTTCCCCGAGCTCAAGGTAGGGATGAGAGGAGAAGAGAGGAGTGGAGAGAGCAGGTGGTGCTGCAGCCCCGGCAGACAGACACCCTTCTCCTCTGGCAAATCCTTGCACAAAGCACCAGGAACCTTTGTCTGGTGTCTTGGTTTAGGGAGACAGGTGTCTGTCTGCCAGGGAGCTTCCCTTGGAATGGAGAATGTAAACCCCCCTCCCCGAATTATTATGATTTTGAAATTAAGGGGCTCTCAGGCTGTCTTGGGTTATGGAACCAAAAATGTGGATTCTATTTCATTTGTTAAAAGCAGTTGGGGAGATGTTTGTCTTTATCTCTTGTAACTCCAGTGGGAGGGGGCAGGTGCCTTCTGATAATGGGCCAGCTGTTCAAACCAGGTGGGGCATTGTTTCTTATCTCTTTCACCACCCGTCCTCCCTCCAGGGGGAATATCTCCTGCTAATGGGCCATGAAGGCTCACCAATGACAGGACACATTCCATCATCCCATTGTGAGATGCTTCACCCAGTGCAGGGGGAGCCAACCATTCCTACCTGGACCCTGCCTGAATGTAAGCCTTGCATTCCTAGTGTACATAATAGTCTGAATGGGAAATATGCCATCACCTTTAACATGAAATCTTAATGGACTCCTTCAAAGGTTAATGTAATGTCAAGAAAAAAAGGCAGGACAGAAAATTATCATGTTCCATTTCAGAGTGTACACTTATCCCCGAGATTTTAAAAAACTCAGACAAGCTCAGGTTTTTCTTTCTTATGCTGCCCAAACTATTCAAATTGTCTCAGACCCATCACTGTCTATCACTAGTCTGGCAACAACTTTGAAGACACCTATCTANGGGAATGCTGGGCTCTTCCCCCTGGGTGGAGCATCTCCCCATGGGCTGATGGAATTGTATCAGCCATGCAGTGAGCCTCGATGGCCCATGAACAGCAGATACCCCTGGAGGGAGGATGGGTCCTGGAAGAGAAAAAAAACGCTTCTGCAGCTGGTTTCAATAGATAGTAATGGAATACATACCCCTGGCCACATCCTGCACCACAACCCAAGACACCTGGGTTTAGGGCACAGATCCTGGGCTGGCTCAGGATGGATGGACAGGCCCAGGTAGGAATTGCTTCTGGAATTCCTTTGGAAACATAAAATCACAGAATGGTGGAGGTTGGGAAAGAACCTTTAAGAGCATCAAATCCAACCATTAACCCATGCTCACCATGGAACTACCCAAACCACGCAGGAGCTTGTTTTCTCTCCTGCAAATCATTGACAAAGCTGCTTTCCCTTTCTCCCTGCTCTCACACCACCCTTCTCCACCTCTCTCCTTCCCACACAGAACCTTGTGCCCAGGGCTGTGTCACTGGGGTATCATTCCTCACTTTCTCCCTGGGACTCTGGTGATGAAGAGGGAAAATTTCCAAAGAAGAGGTTTTTCTTGTTTTTTTTTTTTTTTTTTAAGGGTTCCCCAGGAGCACTGGGATGGAAGCAGTGAAAACCAGACACGAGCAGGGTTAGGGCAGAAGGGCAAGGCCAGCAGCTTTATGTCCCCAAAGGTGCAGCCACACAACATAACCCCACATCCTGGGGAGCCCCATCAATCCATGGGATGCTCTGCAAAGCTCAGGTGAGCAATGAAAGTCACAAAGCCTGTACCTGAAGAGGCTAAAAGAGAGGGACTTTGGATGTGGAGGAATGGCTTCAAACTGCCAGAGGCCAGGGTTAGATGGGATATTGGGAAGGAATTGTTCCCTGTGAGGGTGGGGAGGCCATGGCACAGGGTGCCCAGAGAAGCTGTGGCTGCCCCTGGATCCCTGGAAATGTCCAAGGCCAGGTTGGAAAGGGCTTGGAGCAACCTGAGATAGTGGAAGGTGTCCCTGACTATGGCAGGGGGGGGACTGGATGAGTTTTAAGGTCCCTTCCAACCCAAACCATTCTCTGACTCAGTTGTGATGATGATCTTCAGGATGACTGGGGCAATGGAGAAAGGTTTTATATCAATCACAGGGTGTTGTAGAAAAGCACAAGAGGACACCAGGGTTGGAGATATCTCAGTAGAGTCATCGTGGATTTTTTTTCATGCTTGCTTTCTGACTCTGGGTTTTCCTCTCCTGGAAAGACCATTTCTGATCACTGACACATGCAGCAGCTCCTGAGATTGGTCGTGAACAGGAGCAAAATGCTCCTTTGGGGCAGGTCTCACCTCGTGTCCCCTGGGTTGGTTATTCACCCCTCACAGGGCAGCTCACAGGTTCCATTAGATCTGGCCCTAATGACAGCTCTGCTGAGCTTTGGAGTCCTCCTCTCTCCCCATCCTCCAGCTCTCTGCATCTTCTGAGTGGAAATAACACAAAACTGAGAAACAGGGAGGAGCTGTCACCACCCCACTCCACGAGACCAGGAGAGAGAGGATGTTTTTCCACTTGAGGGTGGTTTATCCAAGCTGCACACACACGCTCTCACACACACAACACAACCATTTTCTCACCAAGCCCTTGGGATTTTGGCACTCCCTCCCACTCTCCTGGTCGTGCACAGCCCCACTTTCCAGCTGAAGCCGCTGCTGGAGGAGCTCCTTTGGAGGAGACGTGGATAAATCTCCTCACTGTTTTGTTTGCAGCAGAGCTGCTCCAGGGCTCCCAGGCTGGTTATGAGCAAATGGAAAACAGAAGGAAGCCAAATCCCTGCCTCATTCTTCCTCCCATCCATCCCTGCCCTTGCTGTGTCCCTCGTGCTGCCAGCTTGTCCCGTGGCCATCTCCAGCTCCACATGAAAAGCCCTCCATCAAACCAAGAGCTTTGCAGCCTCTGCTTCCCCTTCAAAGCCTTTTTTTTTTTCCTTTTGCCGAGGATCTGGAGGGATGGGAGAAGCTTTCAAAGCCAAAGTTGGTTCTGAAGTCCAAAGCTGGGCGAGCAAAAGGGGTTTGTTTTGTATGACAGAGCAGAGAACCTGTGAGGGCAACACCTCCCTGCAAATCAGGTCATTTGTTTAGCGAGGGAAGAAAAGCCTTCCCAAGGTTCAGAGCATCAGGGCAGAAATCAAAGAGTATTTGAAGGAGGAGGGAAAGCCAAGCCCTGGCTTTGCCATTCCTGCCCTCCCACTGGATCCCCACGGCCCAGGAGGCAGACTGGGAAAATATTTCTCTCTTTACACACCACTTCAAACCCCCAGAGCCGCCCTTTTCAGGGGGACTGGGGTCAGCTGCCACACTAAACTCCAAATGTTTTCCTAGCTGGCAAATGAAAAAAAACAACTCTGTGTGTCTGTGCCTGGCTCTACAGCCAACGTACACGGAATGATAAAGCCCCTGGCACACATCTTGCAAGAGCTAATTATAGAATTTGGAAGCCAACGTGATAATATTTTCTTTAGATGTGTGGTGCAGATGTAATTACTTCTCCGGAGATGCCAGCCGCAGATGACGCAGGATGCCCTTATGTAATCACCTTTATTATGCAGCTATGGAAATTTTCCCTCCCTGGCCCATCCCCTCAACTCTTTCTTTTCGTTCCTCGCCCTAAACTCTTTGTGGCAATGGGGTGAGGTCTGCAGGCCAGCTGGGAGCACAAGGGCAGCTCCAGAGAAATCCCATTCCTGGGTTTCCCCATCCATCATCCCTCGGTGAAGGAGCAGAAGGAGTTGATGGCTGTGCACTGGCAGGGCTGGGAAAAGGCCCCTCTTCACCTGGTGGACTGGAAGGAGGTCATGTTGGAGACAGGTTTTCCCCCATCACTGGCATCTCCTGTGGCTTGGACCAGGAGCCAACTGCTCCATCCTCCTGCTGTGGAGGAGCACCTGCACGGAGCCCCCTCCCAAAAATGGGCTGGGGGATGCTAGGGATGGAAGAAAACTGCAGAGGAAAGCTGGTTTGCCCCTGCAGGGTGAAGGCTTGGTGGCTCACAAATGCTTGAGTTGCCCCAAAAAGTTGTTCAAGGAGGATCTCCCAGGTGATCCACAAAGTCATTCCTGACAGGGCAAAATCACAGCATGATCACAGCCAAAAATGCTTCCAATACAAGAGGGATTTTTGCTTGTGGATCCTTTCTCAGGTTCTCCGTTTTGCCTGTGGATCCTTTCTGAGGTTTTCCATTTTCCCTGTGGATCCTCTTTGTGATTTTCTTTTTTGTCTGTGGGTCCTCTCTGTGGTTTTCTATTTTGCCTGTGGATCCTGTCTGAGGTTTTCCATTTTCCCTGTGGATCCTCTTTGTGATTTTCTTTTTTGTCTGTGGGTCCTCTCTGTGGTTTTCTATTTTGCCTGTGGATCCTTTCTGAGGTTTTCCATTTTGTCTCTTCAAAGCCTCTCTGTCCCACTGCCCACTGAGGTCCAAGCCATGGGTATCTCCAGGACAGAGGCTTCCCCCACCACCAGTGCTGCTCAAGGGGGACACAATCCCCTGGCATTGTGACCAGTAAAACCCTGCCTTGGCCACAGATATTCAGGAAAAAGGGTCGGTAAGCAGCCTGGAGGCATCACCCTGCAGAGGCAGCACATATTTTGGCTGTGCACCTCAGTGCTCCCACCCTCTTCCATCCCCTCTTCCTGGACAAACCTGGATCCTTCCTTGCTGTTTTTAAGGATTAATACATGTTGTAGAGGGGTGATTCTTGGTTCTGGGCCATTCTGACGCCATCAAAGTTGCAAATCTGGGTTGTGAAGATTTTTCCTTCTTTTTTTATTCTCTGCATGGCATCTGAGCTAGGGCATGGATTGAGGAGGGTGAGCCTGGAGATGGACAAGGCTGAATCCCTCAGTGGCTGGGAAACAGAGTTCAGAGAGTTGGGAATTGGCCACACAGCCTGAAGAAAAGGAAGCCAGGGAGACAGTGGCTGGAGCAGAACTGGAGGCAAAACCATTAGTTCACCCACTGGGAAAACTGGTTTCCAGTCCTGGGTCAGTGCCAGTGACTGCAAAGGAATTTGTCCTCAGGGCAGGGAATACCCACATTCCTCCAAGGATGAGGAGTCATGGGGGAGGCAGTAGCTGGGGGATGTGTTTGTAGCACTCAGGTCATTTATTAACTGCGAATTCCAAATTCCCAGGATTCCAGGGCCATCAGAGTGGACTCCGGTGGCATTTCAGCCCATGCCCATTTCCAGTCAGCCAAATCCCTCCCTGTGGTCCATGGAGTGTGTCAGCTGGAAAGGGACTGTCATCCTTGAGTCTAACCAGAGAGGCCTGGGGGCACTCCAGGTTTCCTGCTCCGTGTTCCACTGCCCCTCCAGAAGATCTTTCTGGAATCCCCCAGAGCAGAGGTTGGTCATGATGGAGATGGAGATGGAGATGATGGATGGGACAACATGAGCACACACAACTTAATCCTGAGCTTGATGTTCCTCCCCGAAAAAAACCTCCCACCCTGAGCCAAGAGGGCTGTGACAAATCCCTAATTCCTGATAAGGAGAGAAAGGGCACTTCCAAACAGGATCCTTGAACACCTGGTGATTTCAGTGGAAATCTGGCCCTCCTGGCTGCAAGCTGGTTTGCTTAGTAAAAAAATTTTTTTTTTTTACTAAGTCTGGCCTGAATGCTTTGGGACTGTGAATGGGAGGTTTGTTTCCTTCATTCTGCATGATCACCCAACAATGCTTAAGGAATGGTTTTAAACTAAAAGATGAGACATTTACACTAAATATTAGTAAAAAAATTTTCCCTGTGAGGGTGAGGAGGCCCTGGCACAGGGTGCCCAGAGAAGCTGTGGCTGCCCCTGGATCCCTGGAAGTATCCAAGGCCAGGCTGGATGGGGCTGGGAGCAGCCTGGGACAGTGGAAGGTGTCCCTGCTCATGGCAGAGGGTTGGAATTGGATTATCTTTAAGGTCCCTTCCAATCCAAACCATTCCATGGTGATTCTATGATTCCACAATTCCCTGGTCTAGACATTACTTGGGAAACCTGAGAATTCACATCCTCCCCGCAGGCAGCTCAGACCTGACCCAAATCCCATGGCCAGGACACCCAGCACACACTCTGGGCTTTCAGCACCCACAGGAGGAGATGCAGGAGCCTCTCCTGATTTATGGGAAGACCTGGCCCACGCACCAGGCTGTGGCTTGCCAGCACGGCGAGGCTTTGTCTGCCCTGTGCTGGTGCAGGAGGAGACAGCTTATACCAGCAGGGATGTCTTTTTCCAGAATAGGAAACCATCCCTCTGGATGACATAAACCAGAGTCTTTTGGCTTGTTCCTGCTGGCTCAAGCTGAGCAGGCAGATGTCACAGATTGGAGATAGAAAGTGTCCCCTTGTTGCAGCAGCTGGCATCAACTCAGCTTCTGGGGTCAATCTAGCCCCAGGACCCCCTAGCATCCCCTGTGGCAGCTTGGAGAAGCTCCTCTCCTATCCCCAGCTCTGTGTGGGTACACAGGCTCAAATTATTCCACTTAATGAGCAGCATTTTAACTTCCAGACCAGTGGGATATCCCTGTGCTGGTGAACCCTCAGGTGCAGAGAAGGTTTGTTTTATCACACAACCAGTTTCTTCTTGCACAAACAAACTCTGGGTGTCATCCTGACATTTCTTCTGGGAGATCAGCCACAGAGGCTGCTCAGGCTGTGCAGGCTGCTGGGGATTTTATCAGCTTTCCCAGCAGAAAGGTTGGATTTCCTGGCATGGCATAGTCATGCACCCCTACCAGCCCCATCCTGCACGTTTGGCTGTGGTCCCTGTGATCCCTGCAGGGATCACTCACAACAAATCAGGCAAGGCAGCATCTCTCCACAAACACAGGGAAAGCCTTGGATGTTCCACATCCATTGACTGTCACAGAAAACAGGGTCTTTCCTCTGAAAACCAGGCTGGAGATCTCTGCTTTAACAACAGATAGTGGGGAAGAGCTTCAAACAGAGCCTGGCAAGGAGGTACTGCAGGAATTCTGGATTCAGTGTCCAGCCTGAGGCATGTCAAGCACTGACAGGCACAGTCAGTTCACAGCTGAGGTCTGAGCTGGGTTTAAGTTGTGGTGGTGCTGGTTGGAAAGCTCAGAACTGTCTTCATCACCAGACCAGGCTGGCCTTGACATTGCCCAGCCAAGGCACTCAGACACGCTGGGATGGAGATGCCACTTCATTCATGGCCTCAAAGTGTGTTCAACAGCCAGGGTACCCTTATTTAGGGGGTTTTTCTGCTCCTCAAGGCTTTGAAAATGATCTTCCTTCTAAATAAAGGAGTCTGGGTGAAGAGAGCAGAGAGGCTCTTGCTTACATTGGGATGTCTTGCACCGAAAAGCAGCTCCCCAGAGCTTTTAAGGGAGAACTCCCAGTGCAGGGAGCCACTGTCTCTGCTCCCATTCCCATCTCCACCTCCGCCTTGCCAAGTGCCTGAGCACATCAATGCTTTCCATGCTCCCTGGGGAATGTCTCGGGCCATCAATGCTCCTTCAGACCTCACTGCAGCTGATGTTTTCCTCCTTCTCTGATCAGTGCAAAGAATACTGAACCAATCCTGCAGGTGCAGTCCAAGGACCTCAGAGAGCTCGGGGATCTTGAAACGAAACAGCTCCAAGAGAATGGAAGTCACCCTGCCAGGGGGCTGCCACTCCTGCAAGGAAAAGGGAAAAGGAAACAGAAGGGCGTGGGAACAAAGAGTTTGGATTTTGGAAGAGTAAATTTTCCCTTTCTTCAAGAGGAAGAAGGCTTTGGGTGGATGCTCAAAGCCTCAGCCCCAAGACAGAGCGAGGCCATTGTGGCTGGGTAGGGAAGGCTTTTTAGGTGGGTAAACCCAACCCTGTAGTCCCAGGCTGGAGGTCACCTCAGGTGGTTGGGCCTGGGTGACACAGTTTGACCGTGGCCCCCCAAAAAGGGCAGAACAGGAAGTGATAAACCTCACAAAGGGCTGAGACCAAGTCCTGTTGGTTGTGTGCCATGGGGACAGGGAAACACGGTGGCCTGGGTGCAGCCGGCTGTGCAGGAGCCCTGGCACAAAGGGGTGCTGGGTGAGAACTGGGTGTCTCTGTTGGCTCTCAGAGGTGATGGAGGGGCTCTGCTGGAGCTGAGCTGGGTGGGCAGAGAGGTTCCTGGCTCAGCCACCCGAGCCCTGGGTTAGAAACGGGAGTTGGGGGTTCAAAAGTTTACGCCCCACCTGAGAGCGCCAGGAGCACGGGTTATCCTGGATTTCCCTGCCTTCTCCAAAGTCTCTTCTATCATGATTTATTCATCTGTGGGAAGCGCTAAGACATAACTCAGCTCCCAAAGGGAGCATGAGCACAGCCTCCACTAGCTGCAGTGTCAGGAAACTGCCTGTCTCCTCCGGGACCTGGGCCTGCTGCAGCTCCCTGCCGGGCAGCCACAGGCTCCTGTGCTCAGGCAGCTTCCCCAAATCCCACTGCTGGGAAGGGTCCATGTCCCAGCAGAGCTCCTGAGCCAGCTCTGGTTATTGCCAGAGCAGTGCCAGGGATGGAAAGGGCTCTCTGTCTGCGTTGCTACTTCCAAGGCACACACACATCCCCAAACCAGCCTATTTGTCAGAATTCTCTGCTTCTGGAGCTTAAGGGCAAAACCAAGAGCTTGAATCTCCACAGGAACGCATTCTGGTATAATTTACACCTTCCCCGTGCACCCCAGCAGTGTGTTTTTCCCGGGTTTAAATGCACATTTAACCCATATTTGACGATTTTGGCATTATTGCTGTTTTACTGCTCTCGCTGTTATTTGCCCACCAACACCGGCACCGTTTGCGAGGCCCCGGCCGGCGACTCCTTTGAACCCCAGACATCCTGCCAACAGAAAATTCACTTGAGCAAATGTGTCTAAATTAGTGGCAGCTTTGTGTGGCTTTCTTTCCCTCCCTCCACAACTGCAAATAATCCAGAGTAAGTGCAGAGGCTGGACGGGCCCCCGATGGGAAGCCTGATCGCTCTCCTGCCGCAGCGCTGGCAGCTGGGGAAGTGGGAAAAGGAGCTCTGGGCCATCCTGTGTCACCAGGGCTCTGCTCTGAATGATGGAAAGGAAGGAGGGCAGCATCCAGGTCCAGCTTTTGGCTGGGTGGATGGAGCTGGGAGCAGCCTGGGCTAGTGGAAGGTGTCGCTGCCCATGGCAGGGGTTGGAATGAGATGAGGTTTAAATTCCATTCCAAACCAAACCATTCTGTGATTCTGTGGATGCATCATCCCACTCATCCCATCTGTCCAATTCTCTGCCCTTCTTTGAGAGCTCTTCATACCCTTTCATTTCAGCCACGCAGCTGGGAAGCATCCCCAGAAGAATGGGAAAGTTGAGAAGGGTCCCCTGATAGGAAAGATCCCAAAATAACTACTGGAGTGAAAACAAGCTCTTTTGAGCAATCCCCACTTGAAAAAAAAAGCCCAATTTGTCAGACCTCAAAATTCCATTTGAAAAAAGCCCATCTGTTAGAGCCCCAAATCTCTGTTTGTACCAAAACAAGACCCCAGACCCTAAAATTCTCTTTTGAAAAACAAATAAAAACCAAAACAGGCAGTCAGTCCCTAAATCTCTATTTGAGGAAAACCCACCTGCCAGAACCCAAAATCCCCCTTTAGCCCAAATAAGTTACCTGATCCCAAGATCTCCATTTGAGCAAAACCAAGCTCTCAGACCCCAAAATTCCCTTTTTGAAAAATAACCCAAACCACAGCAGTCTGATCCTAAAACCCCTGTTTGAGCAAGTTGAATCTCAAATTCCTCATTTGAGAAAAACCAAGTTCTGAGAGTCTGAAATTTCCTATTTGAGGGGGGGAAAAAAAAAAAAAAAGTATTAAAACAATAGAACCCAACAGTCAGACCCCAAAATTCCAGTTGAGCAAAACAAGCTGTCGGACCCTCAAAACTTTCTCTGTGCAAAACCAAGCGGTCAGACCCCAAAATTCCCATTTGAAGAAAAATACGCGATCTGACCCCAAATTCCCTGTTTGAGCAAAAACAAGCCCCTGAACCTCAAATTCCTACTTGATCAAACCCCAGAACCTTCCAGATTCACAAATCCCTACTTCAGCAAACCCCAAAACCTCCCAAATCCACAAATCCCTATTTGTGCTGACGGAAACAAGCCGTCACACCCCGAAATCCCCGTCTGAAAATAGAAAAAGGAGAACTTCGAATCCTTATTTCAGGAAAACTCCAAAGTTCCCACTTAAGCTAAAACAAACCATCGGCCCCAAATTCCCCTTTGAGGAAGACGGAGCCATCCCTTCCCAAAATCCCTGCCGGAGGTGGGCACAAAGAGTTAAAGCTCCTGCGGGCGCCTTTGGCCAATCCCACCGAGCCAAGGGCAGCCCTTGGCCGCAGCCCAGCAGCAGGTTGCTCTCCGCAGGTATTATTTTGGACTTTTTCCCGGGATACCACGCAGGGAAACAATGAGTTTCGCGCTCAGCGGAGGATGGGGAGCTGTAGGATGCACCCCTGGGCTGCCCAGGTAAATCCCGGTGGGATTTTTTTTTTTTTCGTGGGATCTTTCCCTTCCTCTCCTTCCCCCTCTCGCTGGGTGTCTTTGTTTGGGGCCGGGCAGGGGAGCGAAGGGTTTTCGGTGGATTAGTGCAGGGTTGAGCTGGTGAAACCCTTTGCAGGTGATTTTTTTTTTTTTTTTTGGCGAGGGGACACCGGGCTGCGCTGGCCGCGGGGGTCGGAGCAGAGATGGGGTGCGCGGAGCCGGGTGGCTCAGGCTGGGGAAAGCTGCGATTCCTTCCCCTACAAACCTCTCCCTTGGATCCAGCTGGAACCCCCTCCCAGCAGCGAGACCTTGCACCCCGGCGGGTTTTCGGGCATCGCTCCGGTTTAGCAGCGCTCATCCCGGCGGTGGGGACAAGGCACGGTCGGGACGAGCCACCCTGGGGGTTCGCTCCCAGCGTGGTGTCCGGGGAGGAGCGAGCACTTCCCGGGCGGGCTGCGCGCCCAAGAAATTCCTCGGAGCGAGTTAATGATAAATCACGGCCGGGCTGGTGGCCTGGGCGGCGGGTGGGAGCTGCTGGCGGGTCCCCTCGTTGTCCTTCCTGCGGGGACAGAGGTTCGGGCACAGTTTGGGGATGGCAGAGCCAGGCAGGGCTCGTGGGGACGGCTCCCTGGAACCGCTCTGGGGGTGATGGCTCGTCCCAAAGGGCAGGGATCAGCCTCCCCCAGAAAACATCCCGCCCAGGTCAGGGGTTTAAATCGTGCAGGGTGATTTAAGCGTCTGGTGGCAAAGAGTGAGGGGGGTCCTCCTGGCATTTGGGGCCATGGAGCCGGGCTGGAGCAGGAGATCACTTTGGGATCCCTGAGATTTGGGGTGTGGGGATGTGTGAGGATGCTCAGGCAGATGCTGGGGAGCCAGGCAAGGGATGTAGCTCCGTGCTGGGGCACTTTCAGTGGTGACCAGGAGCTTCCCCATAATCCTTGAACTGGAGACACCACAGGCTCAGCTGGCATCTCGTCCCCAGCCACCTTCCCAAAACAGGGGGGTTAGTGCAGGGCTGAGCCAGTGGGAACCTTTCCAGGTGCTTTTTAGGGTTGGGGCGTACCTGCTGGGCTATGTTTGCACCAGGGGGTCTGAGCAGAGATGGGATGCACAGAGCGGGATTGTTCAGGGTGGGGAAATCGCACCCTGGATCCCACTGGCAACCCCTTAACAAGGGGAAACTGAGGCACACAGGGCTGGGATGGCCCCAAGCAGTCCAGCCCATGGCATGGGGCATCCCAGACCCTCAGGGCTGCAGCCAGCACTGAGGCTGCTCCATCAAACTGTCCATTCCCAGTGTTGAGGGAATCCAGGGAGTTTTCCCTGTGCCACTAAAGCTGGTGCTTTTCTGGGCAGAGGTTGTTTTTGGGATCTCCCTGGGGACAATGACACAGCTGGCCCTGAGTTTCTTCTAGAGGCGGTCACAAGGGTCACAGATGAGGACTCTTCCTGATGGACACACGGGATCTGGGATGGCAGTTTGGGCTGAGCTTGAAACCATCCTGTCCTGCTGCCCCTTGGGATGAAGGGGACAGGTAAGGCAGGTCATGGAAAACCCTTCCTATCTGCCCTCAGGTGCATCCTGGAGGATGCCAGCCCAGATCCAAACCCAGAGCTCTGAGAGCAGATGGGGAAAAGGGAGAAAAATACCCCCTTTGGCCAGGGGAATGCTGGTGGATATCCAGTGTGGCTTGCAATAAAATCCATGGCAGGATAATTCCTGGTGGAAAGGACCCCTGGAGCTCTCCAGGCCATCTTGCTGCTGGTGGACCCTGCCTGGTCCATTCAGGGCTTGAAAACCTCCAAGGATGAGACAGAAAAGTGTCTCTGGGACTGTACAAATGTCACACCTCCATGTCACCTGCCGAGGTTTCTCTGGGGCTTTGCCCACCTTGCTGCAGCCTCCAGGATAATCTTGATTTCTTCCCTCACTGGAACAACTCAAGACTGGTGTGGCCTGCCAGGTGCTTGGCTCTTAATTCCACTCAGCCTGTTTTTTCAGATCCTGAAAATCCTGTGGATTAAAACCAGGAACATCCAGAGATGAGGAGCTGGAATGGAGGAGTTGGGCTTGGGACAGGTGAAGCAGCTTGTTCAGGATGAGCAATAGCCATGCCCAGATTGATTTGCTGATTGTTTTACTGTCAGTAAGGGGTTTCCAGGAAGCTGAGGTGGGGTGTCCATTCCAGGAACACCCTCAGGGAGCTGAGAGGGAGGGAGGGACAAGCAGGAGGGCACGGAGCCAAGGCCATGTGCTCCACAGTGCAGATTGTGGCCGTGCTTTGCCATGATTCCCCCTCCTGCCACGTCCTGGGGGATGGGGACAGTGTGGCAGTGGACTGTGTCCCTTACACACAGTAACCAGCTGAGGGAGGAAAACTGATAGCAGAGTGGGAGGATTGGCCAGGGAAGGTGGAGCAGGCTGCAGTGTTCAGGCTTTGTCGGGGAGAACAATGGGGCCTTTATTGGGGAATGGAGGTGGCAGGCTGGCAGGGACAGCGTGGTACACAGAGAGTTCCTTGGCCAGCTCAGGGACAGGGCACTGGCCTGTGGGATGGGACAGTTTGGTACCCAGTGTCCCCCTGGCCACCTGTGAGGGCAGGGAACTGGGACATGGGGCCAGCTGGGGGGATGGGGAAATGGGAAATGGGAAATGGGAAATGGGAAATGGGAAATGGGAAATGGGAAATGGGAAATGGGACAGGTTTGTAACCAATGGCCAATTTGGGAACACGGAAATGGGCTAGGACAGGTTGGTCCCCATCATGTCCTTTGGTCAGAAAGTGAAACAAGAAACAGGGATATGGGATATGGGATATGGGATATGGGATATGGGATATGGGATATGGGATATGGGATATGGGATATGGGACAGGTTGGTACCCAGAATGTCCCTTGACCACAGCTGGAGGAAACTGGGACACAACAGGTGGGACAAGGGACAGGCCAGTTTGGTACCAAACATCCTCTGGTGGTGGGACTCGTCCCCAGGTGCCACTGTGAGCCCCACAAATGCTGACATGACTCCTTGATGTGGGTCTGGATTCACGGCCACCCTCCCAGATCCTTTGGCATCAAGAATTGCAATGAGTGGTTTAATAAAGCACCCTGGGGACCCTCACAGCTGAGAGTGAGGAGCATCCCATGCTGGGGACATCCTGAATCAAGTGCTGCCACCCACTCCAGAGCAGAGGAGCTTTGGGGATGCAGGAATCTGTCATCCTGAGGGCTGTCCCTTGGCAGCTCAGCAAGAGCTCCCCCGAAGAGCCGCCTGGGTCTTTTCATCTCATCTCTTTTGTTTCAGGCTTATTATGTAAATAGCTGATGCGGCCCCCATAATGAGAAAGTAGTTTCCCAGAATACAAAAGGCTGTAATTATCTCATTAGCAGGCGGAAAGGAAAAGGAAATGTTTCTAAGCCGGCTCACTTTTATTTCCCACAGCAGCCCCAGGAAGCGCAGCCCCCAAAACCCCAAAACTGAGACCTGCCTGCCCCTAATGCTGCCACCCCCTCCCAAGGGGGGCTGCCACCTTTTCAGGAGAGAAAAGCAAAGCATGATCCTCCTGTCTCAGAAATGGGTTTGTACTGGGAAGACTGAGGGCTTTGAACTGGGCCCAGTTATCCAGAGGATGCTGCAGGTCCCTGTGCAGACCCCTCAGTGCTCTCAGCTGCTGGGACAGGCATAGCTGGAAAGTGAGGGGGTCACAGAGGGACAGGATGGTCCCCACATTCCCAAATTGGATGTTCCTAGGCAGGAATACCATGCTGGGAAGTCCAAGTCCAAACCTCCCTGCTCCAGCAGGGTGCCCTAGGGCATGTTACTCAGGATTGTGTCCAAAAGTAAATCCAGTCATAAGTCCTTTGCACAGAAGGATGGAAAATGTGTAGATACAAAGCAGCCCCACAGCCCAAGAGGTGTCTGAGGCTGGCTGCAAGAATTTGCCACTACTTGACCCTCCAGCCTGCCTTCCTGAGTTTGCTTTTTAGCCCTAAATGGGGAGAAAAAGATCTGCAATGCAGGGATAAATGGGAAAAGAGAGGTGTGTGTCCTGGGAAGGAGCAGGAGTTGCTCTTCTGACTGGATCTGGCTTTTGGTTGTGGAAAAAGCTTGTGGTTGAAAAGCTCGAGATCTGCATATTTTTGCAGACAGGTTCAAGTGTGTTCGTGCCATATTCCAGTGGTGGAGGAAAACCTGGCAGCCACCAAGCCAGGATGGGGGGAAAGGAGTAGGAGGAGGTGCAGAAAAGAGCCACAAGAGTTACTTGAGGGCTGGAAAAAAAAACTCCTGTGAGAGACAAGAAAAGCTCATTCTGTTCCCCTCTTCAGACTCAGCAACTTGAGAAGGCTGCAGGAGAACAGGAGGTGCCAGGGCACTGGAGCCAGGTGGGAGGGGAGCTGTGGTGTCCCTGCCTCTTGAATCAATCCCAGTGGAGGAGCTCTCAGCCAGGTTTGGGTCCAGCACAGCCATAAGGAGGTGACAAGGGATGGCCTGTGACACACAGGAGGCAGAGCAGTAGCTGACTGGCCTTTCTGGAGGATGTGATGTACAAGAAAAGGTGAGGGAGGGGACAAAGGATGTGACTGAAACCTGTACCTGAAACTAAGAGGACAAGAGGGAACAGCCTCTAAATAGGAGAGGTTTAGACTGGATATTAGGGAAAATTTCTTCATGGAAGGGGTGTCCAGGCCTGGCACAGCTGCCCAGGGCAGTGATGGAGTCCCATCCCTGGAGGGATTTAAAAGCCATGTGGACGTGGCACTTGGGGACATGGGTCAGTGGTAGCCTTGGCAGTGCTGGGGGAATGATTGGACCCCAGCAATTTAGAGAGTTTTCCCAACCTGAACAGTTCTGTGATTCTTTGATTCTACAAGTGCAATGGCAAGTCTTGGGTTTCAGTGGTGGTTTTTCCCCAAGGCTTGTTAATGCCTCACTGGACACAGGTGGTCCTGCTCCCCACAGGGTCTGTGTCTTTATTGCTAACCCATTCCTGTCCTTCCCTTCCCACTCCACCCATCTTCCTGGACCAAGCTGAAATTAGCACTGCCATTCCTTTCCCACCCTTTCCCACCATTTCTAACCCGTTCCACCACCCCAGGACACGCCGACTTTTCTTCCTCCAGCCAAACCAACCCCTTGGCAGCGCCGCCAACAATCCTGGCAGGGCCAACCCGAGCTGTAAACAACAGGGCAGGTGTAGGCCCTGCCCCTGTGAAAACAACGGAGCAGGGCACGGGCCCAGGACGTCAGTAATCGCTCGCTCGCTCGCTCGTTAAAGCCGACGCCAACCAACCTGACTAATGAAGGTCAGGGGCACACCTGTTAGCACAGTTGGCAAGGGGGGAGGGGGGCATTTTTGACCTTCAGATGCCTTTGCTGCCCGTGCTGCCAGCGCCACATGCCTGGGACGGCGCGTGTGCCAGGGCCCTGCCTTGCTCTGGGGCTCTTTGCTGGAGCTCTCCAGCCCAGGGCCGATGATTGATCCCCTTCTCCCTCCCGTGGCACGGTGCCCGAGGTATGCCTGTCTCCCCAAGGCCTTTGTTGGGAGAGTGTTAACAATTAACCTCCTCAGGCAGAAACAGAGCCAGGCCTCCATAACTTAGTCTTAGTTAACCATTCAGCTGCTTATCCCGGAGCAATTTTTTCTTCTTTTTACTGGAAGGCGTTCGCCGAATGGTCGGGGTAGGGCAAGTGAGAAGATGCAGTTGTTATTTTACAAATTACTGTATTTACAATAACATCTAGGAGTGTCCTGGAGCTGCAGGCATGGCAGGAAACCTTGGTAGGAGGCGGACATGAAGAGTTTGCCTGTCACAGCTGGGGAAAAGGATGTTTCACCCCAGATTTTCTGCATCAGGCATCAAAATATTGCTGTCTGTGCGACAAGGCTGCTGCAGGAAAGGCCAAGAGGCTGCTGCAGTTGGATGGGGTGGGGAGATGGTGCAATGTGGAGTTGTGGATTCCCAGTGTCCCTGGTCAGAGAAGGTCGCCCAGCCATGCTTGAGGGTGACTCTTCTTTCCTTCTAAAGGACCAGGCTGGGAATGAAATGCTGCTAAAGGCAAACCACTTGGCTTCCCTCAGCCTCCCTGTGCTCATGGACAGGCTCAGCACCCTTGGGAACAACCCACTTTCAGTTCGTGTTCCCATGGAAGGGAGGCATGGAGTTTTTATCATGGAATCTTGGAATAGCTTGGTTTGGAAGGGACCTTAAAGATCATCCAGTTCCAACCCCCTTGCCATAGGGAGGGACACCTTCCACTATCCCAGGTCACTCCAAGCCCTGTCCAGCCTGGCCTTGGGCACTTCCAGGGATCCAGGGACAGCCACAGCTTCTCTGGGCAACCTATGCCAGGCCTTCCCCACCCTTAGTCAAGAATTTCTTCCCAATATCCCATCTAACCCTGCCCTGTCAGTTTGAAGCCATTCCCTCTTGTCCTCTTGCCCCAGAGATTATGAGATTTAAGGAGAAGAAATGCCCTGGGGAAGTTTTTAGTCACACATTCCCTCCCAAACTGGAAGGAGAAAAAAAGACTCTCCTGCTCTGTGCCTGAGCGTGGCAACGTTATTCCTGTGCTCAAAATTTACTTTCACAGTTTGGCTGAGGAACAACCAATGTAAAACCCGACTGGGAACTGGAGCTGGCCAGAAGATACAAACCCAAGGGTTGTTGTTCTCGGGAAAAAAAAAATGGCCCTTTTTGGCAAACAAAGCTGTACTGTCAGGAATCTGTTGGCACTTCTGGAATCTCCTTAATAACATATTTGTAACACTTGTCTGTATGCTCTGTTCATCAGATCCCGGGTTTGCAGTAAACATAAGCTAAGAACAAGGGGGTTTTTTTTCAGAATATTTTCTTGGATGATTCCCAGTTAAAAGAAAACGCTTGTTGTTGTGTTGGCCTTTTTATTTTTTTCCTTTTGGAAGGATTCAAACTTTCCAGTGACCTCATCCTGCCCTCAGAGAGTCAATGTAAATGTGCAAATGTCACCGTGAAATTTACCCAGTGAGGGAAAAGTAACCTGGATTTCTCCCTTGCTGGCTGGGGAGCACTGCAAGGAGACAATGCCACTTCCTTGTCTGCAGCTGAGACCTTCCAGCACATCCCTCCCGTGGTGCCTGGTGTCCCATAAAAAGAAGTCACAGCCTATAAAGATTCCCAAAGTCACTGAAAAGCAGGTTATTCCTAAATTAGGAGGACAAAATGTCTTCCCTTGACTCATAAAATCCAAAGGCGCCGTTGTTTGGGTGCAGCTTCAGGTGGGTGTTCTCCATCCTTCCTCATCACTCCACAGCCCAGCCAAGTCTCCAGGTGCTCAGCAAGCACCTGGATTGATCCTTGGGCTTTGTGCACTTATTAACTGTCAGTGGTGATGTTCTTTGGGAAGTGTCTTTAGGGTGTGGCGGGGTCAGGAGCCTTTGAGTGCTGCTCAGAGCACGTGTCCAAGTGCCACATGCCAGATATGTGACCAGACCCTGCCACTTCTTGCTGCTGGCAGAGGTTTCGTCACTCATAACCAATAAACACTCGTGTTTTGGCTGTAGTGCATCTCCATACGTGCTCATGTGATCCCCTTTTACTGCCTGGCCTTTAGACTTTCATCAGGGAATGACATGAGATCATCTGCTGGGGACAGAGGTGCGACCTGCGGGGTGTCCTCAGCAGGGACCACAAAGTGTTCACTTAATGCTCATTGATCATAAAATCCCAGATTGGAAGGGACCTGAAATCCCATCTCAGCAGCTTTGTGTCCTCTCCCTGTGGCACAGCAGTTGCCACATCTGCCACTTGGGCTGTACTTTGGACAGGGCAGGATGCTGGGAAAGGGGGAGGAGAAGCCTCCAGAAAAGCAGTTTAATAAAAGCAAAGTTGAGCAGCACAGACCCTGCTTTAACCTTTTTAATTCTTTTTCCATTCCATTATTAGTGCAAATAGCAAGGCCCTGTGAGACACCACATGGGAGCTGAGCTCCAGACCTCAGCTTGCTCTCCAGGGAAATAAACCCAGTTCTGCTTTACTCAGGGAGGGCTGAATGAACATCCCTACCCCAAGGAGAGGGAAAACCCCACTGAAATGGGGATTTTCTCCAGCTCTCCTTCCTGCTGGTCCTGCCTGACCTTTGCCATCCCTGAATCTTTCTCCAAAGGGCATCACTATTTTTATCCCATTTACAGGGAAAGCTGCACCTTCTGCTGCCCTTAACTCCTGCTTTAGTTCCCAGGCTGCCAGGATGGGAAACCTGGAACTGAGGGTGCCTGAGACAAAAGAAAAGCATCCATTCTGGCCCATGGGGACTGAGTCAATGAACTCAGTAGGGCTGGGTGGACAGTGGTCAGCTGAGTGGCCAGAGCTGTCCAGGAGCCACTGACCATGCTCCTGACCCTGCTCCTCCAGGTTTGGTTCAGTCATTCAAAAATTTGCAATGCACCTTCTCCCTTCCTTCAGGTAATGAGATCCTTGGCTTGTACAGGTTCAAATTCTCCGTTATTCAATGAGGCAACAACAACAAAAAACTTGTTATGGATCTTTTATTTTCTTAAATAGGATTTTACACCTTTGTGTAAAAGCTGATGAAGAGCATCTAGACATGTGGGGATTGGGCCCAAGGATAATTGGTCCCAGGACAATCCTAGTGAAAGACAACTTTTGAAACCATGCTATCCATGTTTTGCATGTTATTCATGTCCCATGGCCAAATTTTGGCCAACCCAAGGAAAACAGTCTAAGTAAGAATCAAATGGAGAAGGGGAATAAAGATTTAAAAGAAAATTTAGGATGACACCTGCACAAAAGCATCTTTTTTAAAAGCTCAAGTTCAGGCAAGCAACAATCCCAAGAAAGAGATGGAAATTGTGTTGCTTAAATGGTGTCATCCCTAAGGGATGTGCTGGATGGAACACTTGTATGAGCCAGGACCAGGGATGGAGAACCTTCCATCCCCACGGGAACACAAACTTGTTCAAACCTGGGAAAAGTGACAGAAATAATTCAAGCTTGGGCACAGCAAATTGTTGTGTCTCACGAATCCTGTAGAGCTGTGCCTATTAAAATCCATGCAGCTCAATCCCCTGGGAACCACAGCCCTTGGATTGAGAAGATTAGGAGCTCTTTTTGGTAACAGTGGGCGGGATTTGGGGAATGCTGCTCCTCCGAGGGATCTGGGAGTCCCACAGAAGAAGAGAACCCCCCATCACCACTACATGATTTTTGATCTGCAAAGGGCACGGCAGACAAAAAGCATCTCTTTAACAAGATCTTTTTTTTCTCCTCCTTGCCCCTCAGTGCCACTGAGCTGTGCCTCCACCTCACCCCTACGCTGCCATGGCCACGCTAGAGACGCTGCCCGTCCTCAGTGACCCGGCCTACCCCAGCCCGGAGAACTTCCACGGCTTCGCCCCCCGCTATTCCCAGACCATCCCCAAGGGCGCCATGGGGAGCGTGGGCAGCGGCGTGGCCAACGACCAGGAGTTCGCCATGAAGAGCGTGGGCACCCGGACGCAGAGCAGCGGCCGGCAGACGGAGGGGCCCCGCAACGGCTACTCCGCCCGGGAGATCTCCAACCGCTACTCCGGCGAGGAGAAGACCTACAAGTCGGAGAAAGTCTCCAACTCCCTCTACATCAACGGCGACCTGCGCAAGAGTGAGAAGGTGAAGGTGGACATCTGCGGCAACGTGACCGCCAACAACGAGAAGAACCTGCCGCCGCCCCCCCAGTACCGAGAGCCCGGTAACCCACCAAAGATTTTGCCGATCTCCGGCAAGCTAGACCAGGTGAGAACCTCCTGGAGCAGCTGTGGGTGGCTGCGGCGCTTCTCTGGAAGCTTCTCTGGAAGCTCCTCTTGGGCAACGGTGCAATCTCGATGGTCTCGCTTTTATTTTGTACGGTTTTTATGCAGAGATGATGTAATTCTTACGACTTTCAGGGGGGTCGTTAGTTCTTGAGGAACCCAAGAGCACGACCACAGGGCTTCCACATACAGCTCATGTAAGCCTGTATGTAAGTCACTGGCTATTCCAGCTTCCCTGAGATGTTGTGCCTACTTCCCTGAAGGATGGCGAGGGAGCTGGAGTTGACTCCTGTTTCAGGAGGTCCAGTATCTGAATCCCATTCTTGTTCTGTGTGTTTTGTGCCTTTCATAGGCAGTTTCCAACCACCCACTGCCACCTAAAGCTGTTGCCTGAAAGCAGCCATGAGCATCTGTTCACAATCCCAGTGCTTCTTCTGAGGGAAAAGGTTTGGGAACTACCCCTGTAAACATTTATCTCCCAGCCCAGCCCTCATGGCTCATATTGGCCTCAGGGAGCAAAAACTCCCAGGCTTGGAGGAACAGAGCCCCAGAGCCAGCAGTGCTTTATGTAGCCTGCTGCTCTTCTCCAGTGACTTCCATAATTTGTGTCCAGTGCTACTTCTGCAGCATTTGGCGACCTTTTCTCCTAGGTTGTTAATCCAACAGCCCCTGCAGTCCATCTCAGTCTCACACTTGGTCTCCAACCTGTTTAGTGGGGCTTATTCTGTTTCTCCTAAAAGACATTTTCAAAATACCTTTGCTTTCTCCAGTTTAATTTTCACCTAAAATCCATCTTGCAGTAGGGGAGACTCAATCCCATTTTGAGGAAAATTTTGTTTCTAATGGTGCATTGATGGGGTGAGGAATGTGCAGGGCTTTAAAACTAAATCCCTTACAGCTGTGGTCTGTTGTCCCCCAGCATTGTCCCCATGCCACAGAAAACACTAATTTCAAATAAAGAGCAGCTCCAGCTGGTGGCACTGCTGTCACAGCTCCTACCTGCTCCTGTACAAGGACAAGCAGGACACGAGGTCCCCATAGGCACAGGTCACTGCTGGCAGGAGGGAGATGTGATGCTCCTGAGGCAAAATCCAAGGGTTGGATTCAGCTTTCAGCAAAAGGGCAAGGCAGCCTCAAGTCTAGAAATATAATCAGCAAAAATTAGAGTTATTTTGGCCAAGTCTGGTAAGCAAGGGGCAGCCCTCCTTGCAAAAAGCACTAAGAGAACCCAAGGAGTATTCTAGGGAAAAATCACGCAGGTTTGGGGTGAGTCAAGATGGTTTCCTTTCAGCTGGGGGAAGGGAAGGCAAAGTGTTGCCCTTTGAGTGACCACAGGTCCCTCACGTGCAACCCCAAAGGGTCCAGGGTGTAACAGGGTGGGGATAAGGAGCCAGCCCAAACTGCATCAGCCCTGCCCTGTGCCAACGTGTTTCTTTTCTGTGTTGTTACCGAGCCTCCTGCCGTGTTTGATGCGTGGTCCTTTTTCCTTTTTGCAGAGCAATGAGCCCTTAGTTAGACCCTCAGCCTTTAAACCAGTAGTTCCTAAAAACTTCCATTCCATGCAGAACCTCTGCCCGCCGCAGAGCAACGGGATGGCAGAGAACAGAAAGAGCTTGAACCATGCCAACAGCAATAGCCCGTCCGCACCCAAGGGTGGACTCGACAAGAGCAGCCTTAACAGGACTACAAACCAAGGCGGGGGGCTCTCGGATTCGGGCCGTAACTCGCTAACGAGCCTGCCCACCTACGGGACGGGCTACAGCCAGCACGTGGGCCCCATGAGCGCCTCCACCAGCCACATCAACCGCATCGGGACCACCTACGTGGAGAAGAACATCGTGGGATACAACGGGATATCTACCTCAGACAGCGGGCGGTCCTCCAGCAAGAGCACCTCGTCCTTCAGCAGACTGAACCATCTCAACGAAACGATGCCTTTCCACTCGCCCTCGACCGACGACATCATCCAGGACCTGGAGGACCGGCTGTGGGAGAAGGAGCAGGAAGTGCTCCAGATGCGGAGGAACTTGGACAAGAGCGAGGCGGCCATCTTCCAGGTGTTCGAGGAGAAGCAGAAGATCTGGGAGAGGGAAATGGAGGACCTCAGGCAGAACTATGCCAACAAGTTGCAGCAGGTCTCCAAAAAGGCGCAGCGGGCTCAGCAGGCTCTGCAGCTCCAAATCTTCAAGCTCCAGCAGGAGAAAAAAAAACTCCAGGACGACATGGGACAACTCCTCCAGCAACGAGAGGAGCTGGAGAAGAAATTTGTGGCTTTCAAGAAGGAGCAGGCTGAGTTTCTCCCCAAGATTGAAGAGACCAAGTGGGAGGTAAGAGCGTTGTTGTAACGGGCTGTGAATGAGGTGTCCATCGCGGGATCTGGTGACCCAAAGTACCTCCCACATGCCCTAAGTGGAGCCCACAGATACCAGCCATGGGCTGGTGACCTCCAGGTAACAGGTGACACTTGTCACCTCACTTGTCTGAGTCCCAGGCCTTGTTGATTTCAATTAAGCTAAAATAAGCACAACTTTTTGTGCACACCCTCCTGTGCTGGTTAATAATTTGACTTCACAGTCTGGTCACTCCAAGTCATGACATTCAAATCCAGTTTCAGGGAACACAGGTCTTTCCACACAGGTACTTGTGCCTGCCAAAAATGGGCTTAAGTCTATTTTAATTAAATTCTTTTACCATTTGCATTTGGGCAAGCCTTGAAACCGCTTTTCAGATTTTTGATTTTTTTAAAAATTGAAGATATTAAAGCAACTGAGCTAAGAATGACATTGATAGCCATGTCTACCTCATGCTTTCCAGTGTAACACAGTGTTTCCAGTTGTTAGTAAGTTTGTCTCTCTTAAAAGGCTGAAAAACAAATTCCTCTTTCTAGTTCTCCTGTTGAGTCCTACATAACTTTTTCCTACTGTTCCTATTTTTAGAACATTTTATCAAGGTCTGTTTGTATAGCCAGTGCTAACATACCTTTTTTTTTCAGCTTGATCATGTGAAGAATTTTAATCCTTCTATGCACAGCCTAGAAACTTTAAATTTATTAAGAGTGCAGAGGCAAAACATAGCTCTAGAAGCAAGAAGACCTTATTCTGCTAATCGTGATGGAAAGTCAATGAAGCTGGGATTAATTAGGCTCTGAAATGTGGCATTTGCAGATGTTCAGCAGAAGGTTTGGGATTGAGCCCTGCGGATTTGTGGGTGGGAGAGCAAGATGAAGGCAGGAGCGAATCATCTCTGGTTGGGGACTGCAGCACTGGGCTTGGCTGTTTGGGCAACTCCAGCTGGGAACAGCATCAGATCCCTGAGAGCCAGGAAAAAAAACCACAGAGGTGGGGACAACATCCAGGTCTGTGGCCTGGTGAAGGCTGGGTCCTTGAGCAGGGTCATTTCATGGGCAGTGCAGGGGACAAGCAGCTCCTCGCTGCCATCCACCAGCCTCACGAGTGCTCTCCCCACAGGTGTGCCAGAAGGCAGGTGAGATCTCCCTGCTCAAGCAGCAGCTGAAGGACTCCCAAGCCGACGTCTCCCAGAAGCTCAATGAGATCGTGGGACTGCGGTCGCAGCTCAAGGAAGGTAAGAACTTCCTACGGGAGAAAGAGGAGCAGATCCTCACCCTGAAGGACTCCTACAGCTCCAAGAGCGTCAACCTGGAGATCTGCGAGGGCGAGCTGCAGAGGAAGATGAGCGAGGTCCAGGTGCTGAGGGAAAAACTGAACCACTGTGAGCTGGAGGTCTCCGGCCTGAAGCGGACACTTGCCAGCATGGGACCCGCGGGGTCTTTTGGCGGGGACCTCGGGGAGAAGCTGCGGGACCCGCTGGCCTGCGAGAGCGACGAGGCCAAGATGCAGCGGCAGAGCGAGGACAGCGTGAACACCCTGCGCAGGGAGGTGGAGCGGCTCCAGACGGAGCTGAAGCTGGAGCGGCAGCAGCGGGAGCAGCAGGTGATGGACTTCGAGGAGGAGCGGCGCACGTGGCAGGAGGAGAAGGAGAAAGTCATCAAGTACCAGAAGCAGCTGCAGCTGAACTACGTGGAGATGTACCAGAAGAACCAGCTCCTGGAGCACAAGGTCAACGAGATGAACACGAAGGCCACCAGCCCCCCGCACACTGAGGAGAAGAAGACATGGACTCCCTCCAGACTCGAGAGAATAGAGTCCACCGAGATCTGAGGAGGGACCGAGGCACACCACGGGATTTTTTATTCCTGTGCATGTCCTACCTACTCAAGCCAGTGATCTTCCGAAGGATAATGCGCTCCCGTCAGAGCGGTGTGAGCGTGCTCCCACCAGGCTCCATCACCCTTACTCTCCACTTCTGTGCTCTGTAGGTAAAATAACTGTGGGTGTGCGTTGGTTTTCTATCGATAATGCGACATCTCGTCTGGGTTTTTTTTTCCTAGTACAGCTGGTGAGGGTCAATTGGCTCTTTTGTAATCTGCCCTGACTGTTATTTCGCTAGAGGCTGCCACCTCCTCTCCTACAATTCATCCTTCTTTGGTTGGTTGTTTTGGAGGGTTGTATTCGGTTTCTTTGGTTTTCCAAGCATTTACATGCAGCAAAACAGTTCAAAGTGGCAGGTTTGGGTTTTTTTGGGGGTTGTTTTGTTTTTTTCCAGGATGTTTTTAGCCACATTGGCTAATGGAGCAAAGCTCTCGGGATCATGAGCAAACTCAAGTGTTCTGCATCAAGTATCCTGTCTAGACGGTGGTCTTAGTGAAGTCAGTGTGAGCTTGGCCACTGATTTCAGTGAAACCAGACATATCTCTACCAGACAACTCCCTCTTGCCCTGGTTGCAAGAGGTTAGGACATCCTTGAGGAGCAGGATGAGCCTGTCCTGGTAACAGAAGCCAACAAGGAATGATGTCCCAGCAGGAGCCTCTGTGGAGGCTCAGCAGAGCTTAACTTATGCTGCGTTTTCACTTCCTTGTGGTTTCCTCCTGCAGTTCCACTCCTCTCCCAGGTTGTGACCAACCCCGGGAGCAGAAATACCCTCTCACCTCTGCCTTGGTCCCCTTACTCTTACTCTATACCCAAGCTGGCTACAGCAAGAAAAAAGCTTGGAAATCCGAGCTAGTTTCCCTTCCCAACAGCCCTCTTACTTCCCAAAGTCAATGGAATAGAGGTTTGGGGAAGCCCCCAAACCCATGGGATGTTTATGCAAACTGAAGCTTTAGCAATTCTGCCCCGAAAGAGGGCAATTGTGCCACCCTGTCCCCAAACGAGTGACACCTTGGTGCACTCTCTTGGTCCAGGGTCTGCTTAAAAACAGCACTTGAGCCTCACTCAGGAGTTGCGGGGGGGGGCACAGCAGCATCACAGCTGGATTGCAATGGTCAGCCTTCAGTACTGCCATTCCAAACAGTGCCCACAGCTATCCCACAGGGCATCCCACACTCCAGGGATGGAGATAATAACCCACAGGCCTAGCTCAAGAAAATGCTCAGCTACTAACTCTGAGCATGAAAGAAGTCATAAGAGGGGAAAATGCTTAACATCACGCAAGTGCTTATGCCCTGGCAGAATAATAAACCAAATCCTACGTGCACAGCCACCGAGGCAGCAAAACCTGGCATTCCGCTTGAAAACATGGGCAAAGTGAGCTCAGTTCTTCCTGTCATGGACAATTTTTTACCATGAGTCACAATAAAGAGGAGAAAAATGTTGCAAAGTGGAGTTTGCACTGGCCAAAGGATCAGTAGGAGTGGGGATTTTGGCTCTTTGCCCTGGGGAGCAGATAGAAAAGTTAGAGTTAGCACGGGGATGTCTTGAAATGTCTGTGAGGTGACTCCAGGGTGAGTTTGGCCAGATAACATTTCATATGCATACCAAGGAAGAACCTCGAGGCATTGGGGGGCTGAAGATCTTCCAAACAAAACCCCTGAAGCTGCACATTCTCCATGTTCTGTCTCCCCAAAGCCCTCCTGTTCATGACCAGGTCTGACCTTCAGTTTGAGAACAAATATTGTTGTGATGAGCTCCAGACTGAGCAGAATGGACACTGCAGTCAGTCCCACCAGCTCAAGTCATCGGACAGTGCTACTCGCCAGGAGCTGGTGGTGGCTGCCAGAGATCCCTGGAGCCATTGAAAATGGAAAAATGCAACAAGACCAGGGCATTTCAAGATCCGAGTTGACAGTTCCTGTCTTCTCCCACCACTTCTGCCCGTGTCTTTGGAGCTGGAGGAAGACAACTCATGGAAAACACTGGGGCGGCTCAGGCTAAGCCCCTTCCCCTGGACCAGCCATAAAAGGGGGATTAGGTCAGGTCTGACTCCTGATGGGTGTGGGGAGGAGTCCTACTGCAAATCCTGAGGATGCTCCAGCACTCTTGGACATCAGCCTGTGCACCTCAGCAAGGAAGGAGTGCAGCTGCCTGCCAGTGCCACAGAGCTGCAGACTTTGCCATGCCCAGGGAGACACCCACATCTACCTGGCCAGGCAAATCCTAGAGCTTCCTCCATGTCATACTCCAGGCCTTCCAGACAGAGTCAAACATCCCAGAGTGTCAGGGTTGGAGATCTGATGTCTTGCACCATCTCAGCTTTCTTTTCACATCAGATAAGTCCACATTGTCCTCCCTCCCAAAGCAGATGTCTGGTGTCTGTTCTTGTGAAGATCGTTCACCTCAGAGGAAAGGCCCACTCCCTCCACTTTTTTCACTGAATCACATCAATCCAGATTTTCAATCCAGATCTGAGAGACCTCGACTGTGGACATTCCCTGGATGACAGAGCCTTGCAGACACCCATTAAGACACTCTGCTGCTGGGTTTCCCTCTTGGGATTCTCCCACCCAGGATCCCCTGAGCATCCAGCTGTCCTGCAAAAACCACCCCACCTGTGCTATAGAAAATACAGATGGTTTTGGGAGCCAAACTGCCACAAAGGATTCCTGTGCTTCAGGATTCCTCCCCACAGCTGGATGTGCTGCTTCCCATCAAGTCCTCTCCCCTGTTCCCAGCCTTTTGCTCAGCAGAGATGGAGCAAAATGATGGTGGGACACTTGGATTCCTGCTGTTTGTGCCCAGGTGGGAGCTCACCTGACTCCTTCCAGATCTTTACACTTTCACAAGTTGATGAAATCTCTCATCAAAAGCTTCCTTGAGGCTCTGGGGTCTTAGCCCTGGATTAGGACAGCCAAGGGGTGCCAGGCTGGTGTTTGGGTGACATATCCTGGGAATGGCCAAGGAGGCTGGCAGCATGTCTCTTGGAGGCTCAGGCAGGGCTGATGAATTGTTCCTGTCTCATGGAACTTGGGCTTGACCATCTGCCAGCTGTCTCCTCCACCTTGGAGCTAGTGAAATTCACCATGACATCCTGGCTCACATGTCATTCTCCAAGTCCTGCCCCCAAAATCCTCCCTAACTTGCCACTGGCCACCACCACAAGCTGTGGCCATGAGGGTCTCAGCTCAGTTGCCCACACATGGGGTCCACAAGCATTAGAGATGCTCTGGGATACCCAACATGTGCAGCTGGACAATATGATCCAAGATTTTTGGGAGAGCCAGGCCAGTGGTGGCAGTCCTGGAGCAGCTCTGGTGTCACAGGACCCCCATGTACAGAGCCCAGTCATGCTCCAGACACACCCACACAGCAAACAGAGGACACTGATCTGCTCCATTGGTTTCCATCCATGAGGATGTGGGCTAAGCAGGCTATCCTGGTGCCAGGGAAGGTCTTAATCTGCTGTGAGTGAGGCTGCTTTGCTCCACCACCAAGGCTGGCTGCTACTGCTGTCCCAGTAACCCAGCTGGGCTGATTCCAGCACTCCCCTCTCACCCCCAGGGTGAAGACCACAACCAGGGCACGTTGTTGTGCCTCACACTGCCCTGCTTAGCTCCTGCCACTCTCTGCTGGCAGCTGGTGGCCCCAGTCCTGCTGTCACTGGTGGTGGTCACTCACCTCCAGGCTTCCACGCTCCAGAGAGGAATGGAATTGTTGCTCTTACGCTGTTGTACAGAGACAAGTGTACTTGGATGTAAATAAGAGCCCAGCTCTGTATATTGATGATTAAATGGAGACAAGAAGGCTCTGTGGCTTCTCTGTTGGCGAGCGGGGCTGAGCGCTGCACAGGGGGTGCTCAGCACCCTGACCTGTGCCTGGCTGCAATGGGAATCTGGGCTTCAGCACCTCCCAGGAAAGCAATCCACTTGGGATTAGCTCAGCCTGGTGTCACTCTGTCCTGCTTTGATACCTGCTGTCACCATGGGCCAGGTTTGCAACTGCCCCCTGGTTAAGGGCGAAGTCCCCTCTGCCCACCTGGTGTCACACCCAGACTCCATGCAGACAGTGGCTCCCAGAGGTGTCCCCCTGTGCTCTGCCCATGGAAAGAACCATCCTGCTCCTCTCCTGCCCCTTGCAGTGGCACTTTATAGCTCGCTCAAGGCAGCGAGCTCACGAGCAACATGACCAAAGATCTCTGGAGAGCGTTGGGCTGCATGCTTGGAGCTGTTTCCCAGCTTTCCTGCAGAGATGAGGCTGGTGTGGGCTGGAAAAGGGGAATGAGAGCTGGCAGGGCTCATGGTTTCTCTGTGTCCTACCTGGGAATGTTTGCAGGTCCATAAGGGCCTTTCCTGTGCGAGATAGGACAGGATAGAAAGGAGTTCCTGGGTGAGGTGATTGTCCCCAGCTGGGGACAGCAATGTCCTCCTCAGCCATACCAATTAGCTCCACATATTTAGTGGAGAATATGGACCAGGGGCTGTCCCTAGGAGTTGAGATGGATGCTATTCCCTTTCTTCTTGAGAAGAGAGGATGCACACCAAGCCATGCATCCTCTTGTCTTCAGGCAACTCCATGCCTCTCGTCTTCAGAGCAATAGGTCTGCTCCAGGTTAGCAAGGCACCACTGCAGGGTCCAGCCAATTGTTCTGGTTCAGCGGGAATTGTCCAGGAAAATGAGCATCCTGACAGCTGGTGGTCCTGCTGGCTGCCCCCTTGGTGTCCCCTCCACAGCTCACCCCAGGGCATCCTCAGCACCCTCCTTACCAAGGAACCAAATTCCAAGGAGAGGGCAGCGTGTTCTTTGCTTCTCCTGCTTGGGGTGCTGAAGGCATCTCCGCCCACCTTTGTTCCATGGAAGCTCCTGGGCCTGGCAGGAGGCCAGCGGGAGATCTGTGCTCCTGCAGGTGGGTGTTCAGATGGGTCTGGGCCTTGGGTAGATGTTTCTCACTGTGTCTCTGCTCCCCAGCCATTCTCAGCCTTCTCCACTCTCCCTAGGATGGGAGAAATCTCAACTCACTGTTAATTTAACCCAAATCTTCAGTTTAAGCCTTGAAACTCCTTTATAAAAGTTACTGTTCACCAAGGCCCCTTGCTAAAGATCTGTTGCCTGTGCCCTGCTGCTCCTCTGCTCCAGCTCTCCAGGCTCTCCTGCCTCCTTTTAGATCATCCCCATCCCACTGGAGCAGTCAGTGCCTCTCCCAGTGCTCTCCCAGGTACATCTGGACAAGCTGGAGCTAACAGCCCTCACTGAGAATGGGATATCCCAACCCTGCTCTCAGGAGCTTTGCAGATCACTGATCCTCTCCTCTCTGACATTCCCCTGGCAGCTCCATCAGCCCTGCTTTACCTCCAAGGACAACCTGCCTTCCTGCTGAAGGACATTCCCATGGCCTGCAGCCCTGTGGGATCATTGCACAGGGATTCACACCATCACCACCCAGCTCTGGAGCTCCCTGGTCCTTCCACCCTCTGGAAAAAACAGGGGTCTGAGGGGTCTTAGGGGCACGCAGGACCCTGCAGTGTATCAAGGGGTTGGGATCACATCCAGCTGTGTGCAGATGTTGGCTTCCCAACAGGATGTTCCATGCTAGCAGTGCAACTGCCGTCAGCACCAGGATCCCGTGTTTTCAGGATAATCCTCCTCCCTGGTTCTCCCAGTGATGGGGATTGTGTCAGGTCTGGAGTCTGGGACCAGGCTGTGTCTCCACAGCTCTTTCACAAACCTGTTTTCTCTGGCAGGAAGTCTCTGCTTTCTGTCCCAAAGCAATAGGTCTTTCCAGGGAGATTTAAAAGGGACTCTTCCCAACTCTGAAGGCAAGCCAACATTCCCGTGAATACCTTCACAGCTCCAGCCCTGGCCTCAACTCCTTTGGAAAGGGATGCAAGGTCCAGTCTGGCTCTAAATAACCACAGTGGTCTGAGCTTGGTGGCCCTGTTTATCCAGAGAGCCCAAAGCTTCCCACATCCAGCAGGCCACCAGCCTGGACACGCAGGAGGTGTGACCCATCCCCTCCTGGTGCCCATCCCACGGCTGCCACTGGGTCCCCGCAGCAGATCTTCTCCACGTGGGAGCCACTGGGGTGTCTGAGCTCACCGAGTCACCTTAGGCGACAGCCAGTGGGACACTGTGGCTCTGCCATTCCTGAGAGCCAGGCTCGGAGGAGAAGATCCCCTTCACCCCTTTCCCGTGGCTGACAGGAGCAGAATGCGCGCGGGCAGAGCTCCAGCACCACCCAATGCTGCACACCCGGCTGATGTGTCTATGCAGTCCCTTCCCAGGCAGCCGTGTCCCCGCAGAGCCCAGCCCGGGGCCGGGGCTCCTCCAGGGTGTGTCTTTCTTTGCACTCTCCGGGACCTGGAAATCGCTGTGAGCCCAGAGGAGCCGCGCTGGCCTTCGCCTCGCTCCGGGCACCACGCTGGGGAAGGTTTTTTTTTTTCCTCGCCCCAAACACGTGGCTGAGTCGTCCCTTCTCCAGCAGATCCATAGCTGTCCCCTCAGAGCCCAGCTCCCGGCGGGGAGGAGGGCGGGTGGGGCGAGGCTGCTGTCCCACTTCACCAGCAATAACAGGAGCTCTGCTGGCGCCGTGCCCTCCTGCAGGGCCTCCTGCGTGAGACCCCTCGACCCCCCGAGTGTAAATTCAACCCCAGCCTTGTGCTTTCTTCCCTCTCGTTTTCCTGACGCCTCGGTGTCTC
>VWYO01021640.1:44860-69069 GCA_013400275.1 Rhadina sibilatrix | reverse complement strand
ACAAAAAATATTAAAAAAAAAACACCAACTCCATAAAGTCGGGCGTCTCTCCTGTCCTCTTGGGTCACTTTCCAAACACCGTTGTCTCGACTTTGCCTCTGGCTTTAAGTGTGTTTAAAGACAAAGAGGTTGAANAGAAGATCCCCTTCACCCCTTTCCTGCGGCTGACAGGAGCAGAACGCGTGCGGGCAGAGCTCCAGCACCGGCGCAGGAGCGTCCCAGCACCACCCAATGCTGCACACCCGGCTGATGTGTCTATGCAGTCCCTTCCCAGGCAGCCGTGTCCCCGCAGAGCCCAGCCCGGGGCCGGGGCTCCTCCAGGGTGTGTCTTTCTTTGCACTCTCCGGGACCTGGAAATCGCTGTGAGCCCAGAGGAGCCGCGCTGGCCTTCGCCTCGCATCGGGCACCACGCTGGGGAAGGGGTTTTTTTTCCTCGCCCCAAACCGATGCACGTGGCTGAGTCGTCCCTTCTCCAGCAGATCCATAGCTGTCCCCTCAGAGCCCAGCTCCCGGCGGGGAGGAGGGCGGGTGGGGCGAGGCTGCTGTCCCACTTCACCAGCAATAACAGGAGCTCTGCTGGCGCCGTGCCCTCCTGCAGGGCCTCCTGCGTGAGACCCCTCGACCCCCCGAGTGTAAATTCAACCCCAGCCTTGTGCTTTCTTCCCTCTCGTTTTCCTGACGCCTCGGTGTCTCTTTCTCTTTTTCTTTCTCTCTCTCTCTTTCTCCTCTGACTGTGAATTCNCGTCTCTCCTGTCCTCTTGGGTCACTTTCCAAACACCGTTGTCTCGACTTTGCCTCTGGCTTTAAGTGTGTTTAAAGACAAAGAGGTTGAACAAAATAAAATAAATTAAAAAAAAATTTAAAAAAAAAAAAAAAGGGAAAAAGAGGTAACACGCAGCATTCTGGGATTTTTGTACAGCCAAGGTGTACCTGTTTCAGAGGTTCTTGTTAAAACTCCACCACACTTCCCAACTCCCTGCTGGTCTGTTGTCTGTTCCCATTGGGTTTATCCAGATGTGAAGAGCTACTGCCTTTGCCATTTTCTACGGTGAATATATAAATATATCTGTACAGAGGTATGTATATATATAAATAGACATGCAGATCTATATGTATACGTATCTCCAGCTCTCCTCTCTCGACCTGACTGTGAAGGATTTTTATTGGGCAAAATAAAATGGAGAAAGGCCCCGTTTTAAAAACAGGACTGCGTGGTTTGTTTGGCTGTGTCACGGGTGGAAGAGGCGGGGAGAACCAGGGGGATTTTGGGGATGGACCCACAGCTGGGCTGGGGAACTGGGAGGGGGAGGGAAAAGTTTCACCCAGGTTGTACCAGCACACTCCAATGGGTGGGAAGACAATTCCCCTTCCCTCCTGTGCCAAGCACTCACTTGGAAAAGCCACATCCCCCACTGGAGCATCTCTGGGGGTTCCCTGACTTCCCCAGCACGAGCCCTTCACGTGGCTGAAGGAGCAGAAAACACTCAAAATGCAGCAAATTTGTGTTGGGTCCCAGATGCTCGGGGTGAGGATTTGGATGCAGCCCCCAGGCCGGGGTCCATCCACCTTCCCTCATAACCAGGGAGGAAACACCACGTTCAAAACCTCCTGCAGGTTTTAACTCAAATGGATCCCATCCAACTCTTGTCAGCGTCACTAAAAGCAACAGATAAACGTTGTTTTTTCTTTAAAAAACCCAGCAACTCCAGCGCTTTTCCCGGCGGCAGCTTTATTAGAGAGGTCTCCTGCCCTCTGGTGACAAAGCTGGTGCCTCCCAGGGCAAAGTGAGTCAGGGATTCCATGAGTTTATAGCCTGAGGTGCCATCAGCCAGCATGGTTCTCCTCCAAACCCCTGTGGCCTCCTGAAAACAGGATTTCCTCACTTGCCAGAGGATAAAAGCCTGATCTGAAGGAAGAGGTGGTCAGGAAGTAAACCTGGTAGAAGTATCAGGAAAGGACTCAAGTGCTATGTAAGGCTCAAGGCACTATTTAAATAGTTTGCCAGTGCTGAAAGCCTGCAGTGGACAGGAGAAAGATTTCTGGGAACAGTGGAGCCGTGGTTACTGGAAATACTCAAAATCTGTGGGGACACAGACCTGGCCAACGGGCTGTGGGTGGCCCTGCTGGAGCAGTGGCTCCACAAATCCAGAGTCACCTGAGTGTCCCCCTTCTCTTGGGACAGCTGCAGCGACGGGTGTCAGCTCAGACACGAGCCTCCCGCACATGCCACTCCTGACCCCAACCCACACACGCGAGGGGGATGGTGCCTCCCTGGGGACACAGAAAGGACATCCCTGGGTGTGCACGTACCCAGCGGGTTTCTGCAGCCAAGAGCGGCGTCCTGTAACCACAGACTCACAGAGCCACGGCCTGCTTTGGCTTGGAAGGGACCTCAAGTGCCATCGAGTCCAACCTCCTGCCATGGGCAGGGGCGCCTCTCACTATCCCAGGTCGCTCCGAGCCGCGTCCAGCCCGGCCTTGGACACTGCCAGGGATCCAGGGGCAGCCACAGCTTCTCCGGCGGGTCCCAGGGCTCGGGTGCTGCGGGGCGGTCACGACGCTTCAGGGGCACCCCCAGGGCCCCCGGCTCCGCCATGACGGCGCCCGCGGCGCCCACGTGACTCTTAGCTGTCACGTGACCACCGCGTCACGTGATCATGGGGGGCCTCGCCGCGCGCCGCTGGCGCCACCAGCCGGCCGCGCGCACGCGCCCGGAGCCGGAAGTGGCGTCACCGGCGCGCGACCGGAAGCGGCGGGAGGAGGCGAAGGGGGCAGGAGGAGGCGGCGGCGGTGGCGCCGGAGCGGCCCCGGTGAGTCCCGGCCCCTTCCCGTGCCCGTTCCCTTCTCATCCACGTTCTCTTCTCATCCCTGTTCCCTTCCCCTTCTCATCCCCGTTCCCCTTCCTCTTCCCTTGTCCCCGTCCTCTGCCCCCTGCCTGAGCCACCCCCTCAGTCGGCGGGGCCGCCCTCGTCCTGCCCGGAGGTGCACTGCCCCTGATACATATGTATATTCTGTATATGGATATATACGTCTGTGTGTATATATTTATATTTATGTGTCTGTAGATGCAGTCATAGGGGTGAGTAGCAGGACTTGGACTTCCAGCCCTGCCCTCGGTGCTGCCCTGGAGCCCCGGGAGAAGGGAATTGCACGGAAATGCTGCGAGGGCTGGAGCCCCTCTGCTCTGGAGCCCGCTGGGAGAGCTGGAGGTGCTCACCTGGAGAAGGAAAGGCTCCAGGGAGCCTAAAGGGGCTCCAGGAGGGCTGGAGAGGGACTGGGGACAAGGGATGGAGGGACAGGACACAGGGAATGGCTTCCCGCTGCCAGAGGGCAGAGTTAGATGGGACATTGGGAAGAAATTCTTCCCTGTGAGGGTGGCGAGGCCCTGGCACAGGGTGCCCAGAGAGGCTGTGGCTGCTTCTGCATCACTGGAAGTGTCCAAGGCCAGGCTGGACAGGACTTGGAGCACCCTGGAATAGTGGAAGGTGTCCCTGTCCATGGCAGGGGGGTGGAACTGGATGAACTTTAAATCCCTTCCCACCCAAACCACTCTGTGATCTGGGAAAAGAAGGAAAAAGCACAGACAAACCAAACAGTGACAATTTTGTGCCCTGACATCATAACCTATTGGGGGAACAAATTCCCTTTTCTGTTGCTCTCCAGCCCAGGCACAGGAGTTCACTTTGGGCTGTTGGCCAAAAGGAGCTGTTTTGTCCCCAACATTTCATTCCCCACACATCCCCAGGAGATTCTCTCTGTCCTTTGCTTGTCAGTGGAAGCACAGGGTGAGGGGTTTCCAAAAGCCCCTCTGAGTGTTCCAGACAGAGCAAAAGCCCTGGCAGCATTTTGGGGTGCACCAACATCCCCTTCCACAGGGCTGAGCCCCTGGGGTGGGTGGCATCCCTCTGGGAATCTTCTTTTCCAGATGTTTAGTGATGCTCAGCTGTGACATTTAAACAGAGGCATTTTTCCATGCCTGAGCAGCTCCTCAAAGGGCATTCCCAGCCAGCTGGGCCCAGCTCCAGAACTCCCTGGCTCCTTGGAGCTGCTGGAAGGGAAAATTCTGGAGAGACCTTCCCAGAGGTGGGAAGGAGTTTGGCTGTGTTGGGATGTGAAGTGGGAGGGGGAAGGAAGGAAGGCCAATTGCTCAAGGTGAAGAGAGGCAAATCCAGGGAAAGTGTGGGAGGAGTTGGAAGAGAACCGAGGTGGAAACTGGAAAGATCACAAAGATTTGGGCCGGGGGTGGGCGAAATCATGGAAAAATCACTTGGAGCAGCCCACTGCCCTCGAGGGTGCTTGGAACTGTCTTGTCCCATCCCAGCCTCACTCCGCTCTGCGTGATCTCCTCTTTTTTTGCTGGATTTGGAGCAAAGGAGGAGGGAAGCAATCTCTCCACTGCCTGGATTCCCAAATGTGTCACAGCTCCACAGGCAATCCCTGGAGGATATTCTTAGCAGCACACGGCGCTCGCCTTCGGAGCCTTCGCCGGGGCTTTGATTCCCTGACTTTGAAGTGGGGCTGTTGTTGCTGGGAGGGGTTCTGGGAGCAGCAGTGCTGGATTTCCTAGGGAGTGTCACCTTTCACAGCAGAGAGAAGTTGGTTTGTGTAAATGACCTGGGTTTTGTTAGCAGAAAAATAGGTAAAGGCACTCAGAAGTTGAGTCAGACAAGGAAATCGCTGGGAAAGCCTATCCTGGATAAACCTCCTCATGTTCAAGATGATTTTTGGAGCTTGATCCAGCCCCTTCTTAATGGTCTGCAAGGTGCTGGAGGAGGAGATGTTGGAGGGGGTTTCTCTTTCCCCCAGGCAGGTGCAGTCTGAGCCTTGTCCCCTGCCTCCAGCATCTGTCACCTGCAGCCACTTCAGGCTGGACACCACAGTCAGTAGAGCCAGGAATGATCATTTTATCAGGCATTCCTCTGAGCTGAACAGGAGAGCTTTGAAATCCAGCTCTTGGCTCGGGTTTTCCTGTCCAGCTTCTGAGGAGGCTTTTCCTTTCCCTGCTCCTCAGACAGGCAGGAAGGGGCAGAGTCTCTCCTGCCTGGCACAATTTGACTTCTCATGCTGGGATGGGACAGTCACAGCCTTGGAACAGCCTGGGGTCTGTGGGACAGAGCCTGATCTGCTCCTAGGACTGCCTCAGGGTGTTTGGAGGTACAGATAAGGTGCCCAGTGGGCTTAGTTGAGCATGAGTTGAGCAGCTCACATCCTAAAAACACAGTGCCCTCCTCCTTGCATGGCTCTCCCCACAAATGCACATTTCAGTTTGCCTTTCCTCCCCCCCAACCCCCCCAGAGCCTCTTGATCTCCAGCCCAGTTGGTTTTTTCACCTCTCTGCTGGGGTGGTTTCTGCTCCAGCAGCTTCTCCTCCCTCTTTGGCTGGTGTTTGCTGCCTCTGAGCTCTGTCCATGGAGCAGAGGATGCAAGATGTCCTCATCTGCTTCAGTGGAAGGGGTTACCCAGAGAAGCAGTGGATGTCCCATCCCTGGAAGTGTCCAAGGCCAGGTTGAGCAGGGCTTGGAGCACCCTGGGATAGTGGAAGGTGTCCCTGGATCGTGGGAGATGTGGGGATCCTTACACACCAAAAAAAATCCAGTTTGTGCTCAGCCAGAGCTGCATGTGAGCCCTCATCCCACTGTCCTGCTCACACACCCCAAACCCACCTCTTCTGCCCCCAAGCACCCATTTTGCTGCTGCAAAACTGAATTTGCCTGCACTGATCCCACATTTTGCTCCATCCCTGATCAGGAAGCCATGGATACAAGCAGAGCTCCCAGGGGTGTCTGTGAGGATTTATCTCCCTGTGAGGGGAGCACAGAGCGTGTTGCAGCGGCAGCATCTCTGCTGGGCTTTGGCTTTCCTGATTGCCCAGCTCCATGTGCTCCTGAGGGATTTTAAGGAAGTGGACAACAGCTGTGTGATGGATGTTTGGGTGGGATAAGGGTTTGAGAGAAAAATCTGACCTGGTGCTTTGTTTTTTTGATCAGCGTCTGAATCGTGGTAAACAGGGCTGGTTTGGCAGCCAGTGCAGGCTGGCAGCACCCAGCTGGACTCCTACGGATTTCTCATCCTCACCCTCCCAGCTGGAGCTGCTTCAGGCAGGAATTAGGAAGGCACCAGCCATTTTTAAGCCTCCTGTACCCTAAAACTCTGGGAAATGCTCTCAAATCTGAAGCTTAAGGCTCTGTTTCCCCTGGTTCTCAGCCTGGGATGTGGCATCACGTAATGATTTGTGTTACTTCTCCCCTGCTCTTCCCCCACTTCGCTCTGGCCACATTTTTTCATTCCTCCAACCTCCATCTGCGGGTTCTGGGCCAGTTTTCACTCTCTGCACTGGTTCTGTGGAGATTTTGCCCCACATGCTGTCTCCAGGTGCAAAGGGCAGCGTGGCACCCTGGATATTTGGACAACTTCTCAGGTGGTGGTCAGTGATTCAGACCACGATGACCAAAGCAGCAGAATGCTCTGTCTGAACACCTAAAGCCTCTTGAAGCTGCAGCTCTTCTGCAAAAACACGTTTTCACTGTTCAGAATGAAAGAAAAGCAGCTTGGGTCTCTTAAAAATGAAAAACCAATGATTTCTTTTTTCTTAACTCTGCTAGTCTGTGCCAGGTTTCTTGTGTCTGCTGAGTAGCAGGTCGTGCCTGGCTGCCTTCTGCTCCATCCCCAGGTCACCTGGGTGCTCGTCCTGAGCTGCCTTTGCATGAGGTGACGTTCCATAGTGGCTTTGCAGGGACCCGGCTGCCCTGGCCAGGGGAGGCACCTCTGCCTCTCGGTAGCATAAAGGATTGATTAAAAACGTGCTGCCTGTGAGGTGGAGGCCACTCACTCTCCGTCTGCCCTTTTTTCAGTACCTGGAAGCAGTTCTGAGCCCCAATAAGTTGAGATCCATGGCTACGGTGCTAATGTGCCGAAGATTGCCCAGGCTGAGCAGGGTGACAGCGCTTTCGACCACAGCCAAGCGCAAGGCCGAGCGTGGGAGCAGCAAAAGCAAGAAGGAAAAGCGAGATAAGCCAGGAGCAGCCAAGGCTGGGACTGAACCCGGGGCTACCATCCAGCTGCTGAAGCCACAGGACTACAGAGTGTTGTATAATCCAGCTGCCTATGCCAAAGGCAGGGCTGGCTCCCAGCAGCACCTGGATAGGGACAGCAGCCAGGCCCTCGGTGACACGTTCACCGGCCCTGGCACCCCGCAGGCTCCGCAGGCATTCCCCACTGCCTCTTCCCAAGCTTTGTCACCCGTCAGGAATGCCCTGCCCAAGCCCAGGTCCGGCACGCTCCTGGAGCAGACCATCCTGGCCACGCTGTACAAGGAGGAGGCAGAGAAGGAAAACCAGGAATTGCACAACTCCAAGGAGGACCCCCGCATGTTCCAGAAGGGGAGGCCTGAGTACAGATCTCTCAGCTGTGACAGCGCTGAGCCAGCACAGAGCCTCCCTGCCGAGGAAGGGGACTCGATTTTGCAGAGTGTGGCCGGGTGTGAGGGCAGCCCGGGCACTCTCACAGATCATTTCCTCAAGCTGAGCCGTTTGCCAGCGGAGCGGCGCGCGGCGCTGGCGTCCGACCCCAGGTTCAGCGCGCTGTGTCACCGTGCTGTCACGGCCATCAGGCTGTTCAACACCTCAGATCTCATCCAGATTTTAAAGGCGTCTGTCTCTTTGGCCGTGCCAGCCTCCCACCCGCTGCTCAACGCGTGCGAGGCCGAGTTCTGCCGGCGGGCGTGGGACATGGGCCTGGAGCAGCTGCTGCTGGTGGCGGATTGCTGGCGCTGCCTGGACCGCAGCGTGCCCTCCTACCTGGGCATTCTGTTCAGCTATGCCAACCTGCACTGGAGGGACCTCACCTTGCCCCAGTTTGTGCAGCTCCTTTACATCATTGGGGAAGGCCGGAGGTCGCCCGTGGACTTGGCGCAGAAGGTGGAGAGCACGATCCTGAAGCACTTGGACGCCTTCACTTTGGAGGAGCTGGGTGCCATCTGCTTGGGGCTCTTCAAGTCCCTCAGTGGGATTTCTGACCACGTCATGAGGAGGATTGCAGACAGGGTGGCCCTGCAGATGGAGGACATGAGCACCTACGCCTTGGTGAACGTGCTCAAGATGCTCCGCTACACCCGCATGGACCACCTGCCCCTCATGAGGAAGCTCGGGAAGGTGATTCCTGCTCGGATTCCTGCAACAAACATCCAGGGCATCATGCACATCACTCTTACCTATTCATCCCTGCACTTCTTTGACGAGGATGTTTTGGCTGCTGTAGCCACCTCGTTGCCTTCCAAGGTGTCCTACTGCCGGAGCAAGGATGCTGCCAAATTCCTGTGGTCGTTTGGGTGCCTGGACTATGAACCTCCCAACGAGGCGGAGTTTTACTCCAGCCTGATAAAGCAATTGCACGTAAAAGCCCATGAGTTTAGCAAGTTTCCAGAGCATCTCCTTACTGCTCTGCTTGGCCTGGCATTTGTCAGACGCTTCCCAGAGGAGCTGATAGACTTTGCTTTGAGGGAGGAGTTTGTCCAGAAAACCAGAGGTAGCAAATATGAGCTCAACAAGGACCTGTTCACCCTTGGTAAGAGCGTTGAAATTGAGTGCCCGACCTACCAAGGCAGCCGCCTCCCACCTCGGCTTTATCAGGAGTTCACTGAGATGGTTTCAAGCTTTGCAGAGCGGGAAATCTATGTCAGGCCTGAGATCCTGGAAGCCACATCCCTCCTGGAGAGCATGTTGGGAGGCCCTGAGTACGTGAAGAACCACATGATCCTGCCCCACACCAGGTCCAGCGACCTGGAGGTGCGTTTGGCCACGGATGGACGTCCCATCCCTTTCAACTTCAAGGATCCTGTGGCAGCCAAGAAGCTGAAAGGCATGGGAGTTAGTCTGACAGATGATTTAATGTCTCAGCTCATACAGGGGAGAGCTCACAACCAGAGTCCCACAGAAGTGGGAAACGAAGCCAGGATTCCCGGACAGGAGGCTGCAGGAACGCCCTGCTTGGGTGGAGCCCTTCCTGCAGGTGCCACATCACAGGCTGAGCCTACAGCAGGGCGCTGGCAGCCTCGGGAAGTGAGGCTGGCACTGCAGGTGTCCAACAGGAACCACTTCTGCTACGGCTCCAAGCGGCTGCTGGGGCTGCACTGCCTGAAGCGGCGGCAGCTGCGGCTGCTGGGCTACGTGGTGGTGGAGATTCCCTTCTGGGAATGGTTCCCCCTGCTCAAGCGCACGCGCTCCGAGAAGCTCAGCTACCTCCACTACAAGGTGTTCTGCCCAGCACTGCTCACCAAGGCTGGCTAGAGGGGGCAAGGGCTTGGGTGCTGGGTAAAATGGTCTCTGGGTGTTCGGCTCAGTTTTCGGCAGGTGCTCTGTGTGGCCAGAGCTCGGGTGACATCTCTACTTCCTGTGCTCTCCTTTTGTAGCTGGATGCTCAGATGCTTCCACCACAAATAAAACCTACTAATGATTCATTTTTTTTCTCTGTGGTTGTTTCTTTCTCCGCCCTAAATGAGAGTGGTTGGATTTGGTGCCTCTGTGAGAGCAGGGACAGAGTCATGAGGCTGAGCTGGGTGCCAGGAACACACCCAGCTGTTTCCTCCTGTTTCAATCCCCATGGGGCTGGAGCTGAGAGCACAGCCTGGATTTCTCCTTTAGGATGGAATGTGGAGACTGAGTGGCACTGAGGGTTAGGGTACTCTGACCTCAGGACGTTCATTTCATGCTCCAAGGACTTTATTTGGTGTCCACCATGCACATTCCTTACGGCAGCAGCTCCATAGTCCCACATAGCACACCAGGAAGAGTTGTGGTGACAAACTCCAGACAGTGTGGTTTAAGATTCTTTGTCCAAAACCACTGAGGATTTTTTTCAGTCTGCGTTTCACTGCCTCAGTCCAAAGATCTTTGTTCACCTTAGGGAAGGCACACACTGAAGGGAGAGGAAAAAAAACCCAGCCATGGGTAAAAGCAACTCTGTGACTCAATTTTTGCCATGAGATTTGTAGCAGAGTCGTGCAGCAGAAGGGAATGCAGTGACTTGGGAATGCAGAATATTCCACTTTCTTACTGAGATATTGAGACTGGGAAAATTAACCTGAGTTCTTTCTCTCATGGTCACAAACAGGTAGAAGAAAATCCTATAAAATACCCACACAGAGCTCCTCATGTTGCAGGAGAAGTCTTCAGCCCAGGAAAGAGAGGAGAGAGAGAGAACAGAGAATCTTGAGTTTTCCCAAGGAAGGGAGCAAGGAGAGTTGGTTTGCCACTTTTCACAGCACCAGTGCTGAGGGCCAAGTGAATTTACTACTTGGTAAATTCATTTTGGTTCAAAATGAACCAGAAAGAGCAGTTTTAAAGCACAGCCTGTAGTTGAACTGTCAGTCTCCTACAAGATGCTAGTGCCAAAAGTCAGACCAGTTTAAACAGTTCCTCACTGGCAGCCCAGTTCTGGAAACCTCTCAGACTCAGAAAGCCAGGAAAGTCATGTTGGAGGAGAGTTGGTCTGTGCTTGCCCTGCTCCTTAAGAGGCAGGAATTGCTCCTGATGGCTGCCAGACCAAATTTTGGGATGGAAGTGCTGCCTACCTTGCTGTTCCTCTTGTAAGGTTCACACCTGCTTCATTCAAGGCATCGTAACCAAGCTCTGCTCTCTGCAGGTGTGAATTCCGTGTTGGGTTGGGTTTTATCCGTGGGATTTGTGCCTTGAATTCCACCCTTCTTGCAGATGCAGCACAGGGAGCTCATTAACTCTGACTTTCCAACGTGCCCCCAGAAGGCCAATTTCATTTGGGCTGAACCAACAGATCAGTGGAAAATCATTAAAGAGCTGCTTGTTCTTGAAGGAGGCAGCGAGTCCCTGATTTGCAAGGTTGCCCAGGGCGGTGACATTTTAAAGCTGGGGTTAACATGAGGTTAAAGCTCTCACCTCACAGATAATTTCATTCTTAAAAGGGATCTGAGAGAGCCAATTCCAGTCACTTTTTTTTTTCTTTCTTTTTTCAATGAGAAAGAAGGTGTGTTCACTTGAGTTTCTTTAATGAATGCTGGCAGAAGAATTTGGTGTTCAGATCCCAGACATCTCCCTCAGAGCTATTCCGTGCCCTCTGTTCCCTTGGAGTTATTTAACACCAATTATTAATATTTGTGGTTAATCTTGACTCACTGTGACAGCCTCCTGTGCTGTGCTGGTGCTTTTCTACACCTACAAAACTCCTGCATCTTTGATAAACCTTCACATCTAATTGCTGGTCTGTTCATAGGTGGTTTTCGTTAAAATAGGCATTTTCTCTTTGATTTTTCTCCACAAGTTCACTAATTAATGTTAATGAGATTTTTTTTTTTTCCTCTCAATCTTATTTCTCCACCACATTCATTTGGGTTTATATTGGCTTCACCTCCTGGATTCAGATCTGAGCTGCATTTTAGGAATTCCCAAGCCTGTAACTCACTCAAAACACAAGATCATTTCACTGCTCATGGATATTCACTTCCTTTATTTTTAATTTTTTTTTTGTTCCAAGCTGACTCTGATGCTCAGCAAGTGACCTCTTTCCAGCTGCCAAGATGGTAATAAACGTCTGTCTCCCACAGTTCAAGCCAAGAATTCACTGCAACAAGGTAAAATAGTGATGAGGGGGTTTTGGGGAGTGGGAGGGATGGAGGGATTAGGTGGAATTATCCTGGGGGGGGGCAGGGCAGCTTGTTCACTGCTGTTCTGGGATAATCAGCATCACTGCTCTGACGTGGCACACACTAAATATTGCAGGGAAAAGCCCTAATTTTGTAGGATCTCATAACCAGACAGCATTATTTCCTTCCAGGTACAAGTTCTTTGACTTGAGATCCTTTTTTCCCTGCAATATTCTGGCTTTCCCTCTGCCCATTGGGACACACAGCTCTTGATAATGTTTGCTGACATGACTTTCCAAGTGGTTCTGGTTTCACCCAGCATATCAGAATCTCTTTAAGAAAAATTCCAGTCACTCAAATCTATTCAAATCTATTTTTTAATTGTAAGTTTCCACACCTACTCACCCCAAAATCCAGAACAGCCTTGGCTTTTTAAATACTGTGCTGCAAAAGCAGCAGTGCTGGAAGTTTTTGTGGAGAGACCCAGCCATGCCACGGAGGTTTGGTGTGATTGTTGTGATCAAGACCCTAATTAACAGATGGAATAAATGGATTTTCCTTCTTTTTATTTGTCCATTCAGCAAGGGCTGCAGATTTCTCGGGGCCTGGGGCTTCCAGGAAAGGGAATGGGTTGAACCAGTCTGCCCAGGAGCAGAGCAAAGGATGGGTTTGGATGTTCCAAACCAGACCCAGCCTGGTTTGATGGATCTCCCTCAGGGATGGGTGGGGTGGCTCCCAGAGGCTGATTTACTGATCTCAGTTCCTCTGGGATCCTGCAACTGTGATTCCAAGTGCATTTCCACATGGGTAAGTAGGCACAAAGAAAATCAGGAGAGTCCCACCTGAAAAGGGAGACTGAAAGAAGAGACTCCCATCTCCCCCACACTCATCCTCTGCTCCCAGCCACCCTCTCCTCCTTGACTTATTTCACTGAACCAGCCAAAACCACGAATTATCCCTAATTTTCCACTCTTGGCAGCAATTAAATCAGGTCTGCACGTGGTGACAGAGGGTGCAGGAAGAGAGGGTGGGAGCATGTGGCTGGAGGAGGGTGGGAGTGGGTCTGCTCTGCCTTTACAGCAGGGACCTTCCTGCCTGGTCTGAGCTGCACATAAACCTCAGCCTTGGCTCCTGGTCGATGTCATCCTGAGAACCCCTGGAGGTGCTTGTGAAATTGGCTCCCCTGTATTTCCTTGCTCCAAACTGAACCCAGTTTTGTGCTGGCACGCAGATCTCTGCCGATGGCTACGAGGTGGAGAACCTGATCTCCGAGGACCTCGCCAGGAGGAACCGCGGCTTCCGCAGCGAATACTTCATCAAACCCCCGGTGCACGTCACCATCTCCTTCCCCTTCAACATCGAGATCTGCAGGATCAACATCGACATCTCCTCCGGGGGCTACCAGACCTTCTCCGGCCTGGAAGTTTACACCTCTACCTCATGCAACAAAACCTCTTGGCAGAGCCCTGAGGGGCAGTGCTCAGGTCTGGCTGGGCAGCCTGTGTCGGACAAGGACACCTTTACCCTGGTGGGCAAAGCTGTCTTAAAAAATCAGAGCAAAGTGACTTTTGGCCACAGAGGCTTCAAGCCGAGGCCTCCCTTCCATCAGATGGAAAATGTCTTCTCCTACCCCGGCTCGGTGTCTCAAGACCTCTGGAACAAAGGGCCGGCCTCGCTCAGCAACGTGTCCCACCTGAAAATCTGCATCACCCACGTGGCCGGGGGGGGCCTGCCCAGCATCAAGAGGCTGGAGGTGTGGGGACAACCTGCCAAGTCCTGCCCACAGGAGGTGATCGAGGGTGTCTTCCAGGTGGCCTCCCAGTTCCTGGCCCAGGACGTCGGCAGCGTCAAGCCGGAGCCCTGGACGCCGATGGAGAGCGACTGCGTCCCCTTCAGTGCCAACGAGCAGCAGACCCTGCACAAGCTGGTGGATGTCGTCCAAGACATCCCTGAAGAATTCCTAGACCCCATCACTCTGGAGATCATGACTTTGCCCATGCTCCTGCCCTCTGGGAAGGTGATTGACCAGACCACCCTGGAGAAATGCAACCGGAGCGAGGCGTCTTGGGGCCGCGTTCCCAGCGATCCCTTCACGGGGGTGGCCTTCAGCCAGCACTCGCAGCCCCTACCTCACCCCACCCTCAAGGCCAGAATAGACCACTTCCTGCTGCAGCACAGCATCCCTGGCACCAACCTGCTGGGCAGGGCTCACGCCTCGGAGAGCCTGGTGCCCTCCTCCATCACCATGTCTTCTCTGAAAAGGAAAATGGACTGCATGGATCAGGGCTCCCTGCAGCCGCCCTATTTTTCTGCTACAAACTTTCTTGTCACGGCTACCTCAGAGAACAGTGCTAAAAAAATGAAAACTGACAGTGACTCCCACTTGATCCAGATGGACTGTTCCACAGGTATCGTGGCTCCCCAAGTCACCTCTGTTCCTTCAGTGTTGGCACAGCCCCAGGCTGAGGTTTCAAATTAGGACAAATCCAATGCAAGTTCCCCTCACACCTCTAGAAAAGCTTCCAGGCTGTGTTTGGCTGTTGATGGGTGTGGTGGAGCTGGGTCATTTCACCCACCTCCCGTGTTCCCTGTTCAGTGTTTCACAGCCCTTGTTTGCTCAGGTCACCCTGTTCCCCTTTTAAGTTTGGATTTCCTTTCTCTTCCTTCCACGTGGAGACAACATTTTTCTCACCATCCTGGTTAGAAGTTTCTTTATCCAGGGGGATTTATTGTGTCCTGCAGAAACAGGAATAGCAATGTCTGGTGGTGCAGTATTGATGGCACAGGGAGTGCTGGCTCATCACGAGGACGGAGGTGGGAAGGAAAGCAGGAATGGGAGACAGAGCAAAGCACAGCAAGGGAATTGCAGGGAGGAGGGGCAGCTCAGCCTGGGAGAGGCTTGCACAGAATTTGCAGGTGGTTCAAGCAGAAAACCTGGTAGAGGCTACATTAGACAAGAAATGTGACTTGTGGCTGCAGGGGAGGGGAGTGGGCTCTGGTTTCCCTTCGTCCATCATTTTTCCAGTGATGTGGTGGCAGCGCTGCTGGGAATAAAAATGTGCTGCAGATCTGGAGAAAAGGACGCTCAGGTGGGACCTTGTTGTTCTCAGCACCTCCCTGAAAGGAGGGTGGAGCCAGGCGGGGCTCGGGCTCTGCTCCCAGGGAACAGGGACAGGAGGGAACAAAGGTTGCACCAGGGGAGGGGTAGATTGGATATTGGGAACAATTCTTTCACAGAAAGGGTTGTCCAGCCCCGGCACAGCTGCCCAGGGCACTGGTGGAGTTCCCATCCCTGGAGGGATTTAAAAGCCATGTGGATGTGGCACAAAGGATGTGAATCCAGGTGTGTGGGTATTTTGTGGTTGGCTCTGTGGGCAGGTAAGCCCAGTTTCCTGGTCTGCTCTAACCCAGTGGTCTGTGACCTGTCAAAAGGTGACCCAGAGCTGCTGGGACCTGTCACTGCCTTCACCCTTCTCCCAGTCTGCCCAAAAAATGTTTTGAGGACAAAGCTCAGGTGGCTGTTCGATTTTAAACACATTCTTTGGCTGAAAATAGTTGATGCCAGGTAGTACCAGGAGGAGTAGGGAGAAGTCAGACTGCAGATTTCTGCTCTGATCCCTCAGCCTAGAGATTTTAGGAGGAACCTTTGGTTATTTTGGCGGTGGAGGTGTGTGACAGCTCCCACCAGGATGTGCCCCAGCCCCGCAGGAGCAGGAGCTGCCGTGTCCACACATAAATAAAAGCAGAGTGCTCAGCCCACGGAGCTCGTGCTTCACTGGATCATCAGCTTTGATTGGTGGAGCAAATGTGCAGCACCAATTGTGAGCTCTTCCTCTGGGAGATGGATTTAACAGAATTAGTGATGCAGACAACATTCTCTTAATGCTTCGTCTTAATTAGCGCCGTCAGTGCTGCACAGGGCAGCCCTGCAGGGAGGGTCCAGCCCTGGCCCTGTGGCTCAGAACTGGGACAGAGAGGGGAAAAACAAGTCCCACAGATTTTATTAATGGTTTAAATGTTCTCCGTGAGCTGCATGGAGCAAGGCTGGGAGCACTGGGCTGGGATCCTCAGGAGCTGCTGAGGGAGTGTCTGGGATTTCAGGGGAAAACAGCTTCCTGGGTTATTTTGAGTTTTGCCCTTTTTCAGTCCTGCAGACTTCTACAACTCCATGAAAAGAGGGTGCAGCCAGCTGGGGGTCAGGTTCTGTTCCCAGGGAACAAGAGTAAATAGCCTCAAGGTGTGCCAGGAGAGGTTTAGGGTGGATATTAGGGAAAATTCCATCATGGAAAGGGTTCTCCAGCCCTGGCAAAGGCTGCCCATCCCTGAAGGTATTTAAAAGTCATGTGGGTGTAGTTCCTGGGGACATAATTTAGTGGTGGCCTTGGCAGTGCTGGGTTAAGGGTTGGACTCGATGATCTTGGAAGACTTTTCCAACCTAAGTGATTGTGATCCTGTATAAGTTGGCACTGGGACACCACGTGAATGTCTGGTGGTAATCCATAGGGCATTCCACCTCTAGGACCCAAAGGAGACAAGGCACTCCACTCCAAATCCCAGGCCCTCAGTGGGGAAAAGACACCTCTCAACAAAACAAGTGGCAGGGCTCCTAAAATCCTCCAGAGCCAAGGCAGTGTTTGCATCACAGATTCTTTTTCCCAGCATCTGCTGCTCCATCTTTTTCTTGTCTTTGCAGACCTGATCTGTTTCCCTTTGCAGATTTGATCTCTGATTTTCCCTTTTGCAGACTTGGTCTCTGATTTTCCCTTTGCAGACCTGATCTCTGTGTGTCCCTTTGCAGACCTGGTCTCTGATTTTCCCTTTGCAGACCTGGTCTCCCTGTTTCCCTTTGCAGACCTGATGTCTCTGTTTCCCTTTGCAGACCTGGTCTCTGTGTGTCCCTTTGCAGACCTGGTCTCTGTGTTTCCCTTTGCAGACCTGGACTCTCTGTTTCCCTTTGCAGACCTGGTCTCCCTGTTTCCCTTTGCAGACCTGATCTCTGTTTCCCTTTGCAGACCTGGTGTCCCACGAGCAGAAGCTGTCGGAGAGCTTGGACACTGCCCTGACCTCGGCTCTCAGCTCCATGCCCTCCTTCACGGCCAAGCTGATGAAGAGCCAGCAGCAGGCTCCAGGAGAGGGGGGCTGCAGCAGCTCCTGGAGCGTGGGCACAGTCCTTGGTGAGCAACAGGCACCTCTGGATCACTTTTGGGAGCTGGGGCTGGGTTAACAGGGAGTGTTGTTCAGAGCCCAGAGTATTATATTTTCCATATAAAAATACTGTATTGTCTCCCAGCTTTACTTCACGATCCTTGCCTCTATCTCAACAGTTTTGCTGGTTTATTCTCTCACTGAGGCAGGTTAGACCTTGCTAACCCTCACAAGGTGTGGGGTGTTGTCCATACCCACAGTCAGAGCAGGCTGTGGCGCCAGTCCCTTGATTTTCCCATGTTCTTGGCTGTCTGTGCTGCCCAAGGATGATCTGGGATGTGTTGTGCTTGGACACCGTGCTCAGCCTGCTCCAGCTTAGTTCAGCCTGTTCTCAGAGCTCTGCAGTTTGGGCTGAGTGGTTCAGTGTTGCCTGGGAGCTGCATGGGGCAAGCTGGGGAGCTGCCACGTGGGTGGAGAAGGAGTCTGGTGTGGTGATGCTGCAGGAGAGGTGTAAGTCCAGCAAATTACAGTGCTTAAAAGGGCCTTGGAGAAAAGAGGGAGAATCACTTTTTATGCAGAGAGATAATGGCTGGACAAGGGGCAGTGTTTTTAAACTAAAAGAGAACAGTGAGATGGGATATTGGGAAGGAACCCTTCCCTGTGAAGGTGGAGTGGCCCTGGCACAGGGTGCCCAGAGAAGCTGTGGCTGCCACTGAATCCCTGGAAGTGTCCAAGGCCAGGCTGGATGGGACTTGGAGCAGCCTGGGAGAGTGGAAGGTGTCCCTGCCTGTGGCAGGGGGTGGAATGGGATGGGCTTTTTGATCCCTTCCAACCCAAACCATTCCATGATTCTTTGCAATACCGTGTGACATCCAGCCCTTAGCAGGAACAGGTCACAGCAGCAACACCCCAGGGCAGCCAGCCATGCCCAGGATCCCATCAGGACTGAGTGTGCATAATCCAGGCTGCCAAGCCCTCGTTGTTTGCCTCCAACCTGCTGCCCAGCTACTCATCCAGCTGTGTATGCATTCCCAAAATTATTTCTTTGGGGTGCAGTATTGATGGCACAGGGAGTCCTGGCTCATCACGAGGAGGGAGGTGGAAGGAAAGCAGGAATGGGAGACAGAGTAAAGCACAGCAAGGGAATTGCAGGGAGGAGGGACAGCTCAGCCTGGGAGAGGCTTGCACAGAATTTGCAGGTGGTTCAAGCAGAAAACCTGGTAGAGGCTAAATTATTTCTTGGAAGAGAAAAACATCCCAAAATTACTTCTTGGAAGCATTGAACCTTCCCATGTCCCTCCACATGTCCTGGCTTCTCTTCCCCTGGGTGAGCTTCTGCCTGCTCATGGCTGAGAAGGGGCTTCAGAGGGACCAGGTGACCCCGGGAAGGGCTTTGTCTGTCTGTCTGTCTGTCTGTCTGTGCCTGTTTTTCCCCTCTCTCCCCCTCCCCAAACAGCTTTTGCTGTTTCACAGTGACATTCAGCTCTTAAGCCTTTTCCTGTCCCCTCTAAAATTGCTGCTGTTTGAGAGCTGAGTAGCCCTGGATGGGTCGTATGTGACAGGAATGCAAAGTGACACCTCAGCCGTTCCACCCGGGAATGGCTGCTTTTAATCCGCTCGGAAGAGCAGGAGGGAGGGAGGACGATTTAGTCTCAGTAAAAGTGAAAAGCCCTTTTTTACAGTCATCTGTCCTCAATTAAAAGCTTGACGGTGGTGCAAGTGCTGATGTGATCCTTCCCTTTCTGAGCACGGCCTGACCTGGAAGCCGGGCCGTTCCCTTTCCTTGTGGTAATGACAGGAAAGTGGCAGCTCCTGAGTCACAGCGGTGCCCCGAGGCTGCAGAGCCTGGGGCCCTGGGCTTTGGGCAGCACTGGCACAGAAGGGGTGGCCCAGCCTGGGCTTCTCACCCTCCCTGCCTAATCCACTTCTCCTGTCCCTTTGTTTTATACTCTGAAGCTGTGCCAGGGGGAGGTTTAGGCTGGACATGAGGTGGGATTTCTTCACAGAAAGGGTGATCAGACGTTGGAAGGGGCTGCCCAGGGAGGTGGTGGAATCACCAGGAACGACCTGGACGTGGCCGTGTTGCCTCACGGGCTGGCCTCAGTGATCTCTAGAGTTCTTTCCAACCTGCTGACTTTGTGTGATTCTGGATTTGCAGAGCACGGCAGGAGCAGCCAGACCCAGGGATGTGCTTCCTGTGGCAAATCCTTCTCCTGCTACTTCAAGGCAGAGCCCGTGTACCAGCTCCCCTGCGGGCACCTGGTGTGCCGGCCCTGCCTGGCCGAGCGCCAGAAGGCTCCGGCCTCCCCCATCCACTGCGGGAGCTGCAAGAGGGCGGCGGCCACGCACGACGTCAGGAGGGTTCATTTCTGAGCCGAGAAGGAGCTGCTGCTGTGCCCCGTGTCCACACGGAGCCGCCAGAGGAGCCGCCGGGAGAGCCGGAGAGTGGAGAGGACTCGGTCTTGTGCTTACAGAGCAGTAGGGGGCGGGGGGTTAGAGCGCGGCGCCGGAGCCTGAGGATGACAAAAGCCATAGCTTCTTTATCAAGGAATATGTATTTATCCAGGACTGGTCTCCACCACTGCCCCGAGGCTCAGAGGTTTAGCACAGGTGCCTTTCGGACCAGCTCAGCTTCCCCTGCGAGTTCACGCCACGTTTGACCAGCAGCCACCCGGTTGTGGAGCAGGTAAAGTCCTTGTGAGTGACAACAACACACACACAAAGCCCCCTCCGACTTCCTCCCCTTCCCCACCTCGCCCTCCCCTCCCTGCTGGGAGCGTGTCTCTCATCCTGGGATCAGCAGTGAGAGGCCGTGTGAGGTGTGAGGAGCTGGCAGTGGCCTCACCCTGCTCATCCAGACTCTTGTAGAAAAGCCATCCCATCCCACCCTCTCGGTTTATGTCGTGTGACCGGCCCAGCTCCTGGCTGGCTGATAGACATTTAAGCCTTAATAAAATGTTTAAAGTCAGGTTCTCTCTCTCTGTCTCTCTCTCTGGCTCCTCATTGGTCTCATCCTGGGGCTTCGTGATGTTGTGGAGTGCATCTCTTGGCAGAGGAGGGAATAAATTGGCTGGAAAAAGCCAAAGCAGCACGGAGGAGCTGCAGACCAGGGGTTCAGAGGGGTTGTGGCAGCAGCCTCAGGGAAGAGGCTCACTCGTGGGGGCTTCAGAGAGCTGCTCAGAAAAAAAGCCAGACAGAAAATGACTTGGATGTGTTCTGTCCTGGATATGCTGGGGGTAAGGTGACATCAAAGGGTTTGTCACTCTACAACCCCCTGCTGGTGCCACTTAATTGATGTTCTGGGCCCTAAGGAGCCTCCAGCTGACTCAGCTCACCTTGGTCACACCTTTATTTGTTCTCAAAAGGCACCTGAGCAATGCTGTCGTGTTCCTGGCACGGGAGGGAGCTGCTCATCCACTGGAACTTGGCTTTGTGCTGGCCCCACACTGATCCTGCTCCCTGTCTGCGTCAGCAGGAGTTCACAGCCCATCTCCATTCCGAGCAAAAATAGAAAATCAGACGTCTTAAAATAATAAACACTTAGAAAATAGGCACAGAATTCCTGAAAACCCCACGATTCAGAGGCAGTAAATCCACTCCATTGCAGTGCTGGTGTCGTGTTTGCAGTGAGCCATCCCGGGGTGATTCAGCTCTCACACCTCCCCCAGGGAAGAGGGGAGGATGGATGGCTGCCTCTGGATCCCCAGAGTTAGCAAAGCTTGAATGCTTCCAAAGCCACCAGTTCTGACAAACTTCTCCAATGCCCAAAAGTTCCTTGTGGTGTCCTGCCAGTGGGCAGTGATCCAGGTGGGAGCCATCTCCCAAATTATCTCCAGGTTCCCTTCATTCTGCAGGGAGGGGCAGGAGCCACAGGGAGCAGGGGTTGGAAGGAAAGGGTGGTGTTGGAACATCAGGTCCCCCTCCCTGCTCATCTCCACCTCTTAGCACGTTCTCAGAGCCTTCACCCCCCCATTTCTCTTCCTTAACCCTCTGGGACCCTTGGCAGCACATTTCACCCTCTGTGTCCCCTCTTGCAGGGGATCCAGGGATGAGTTTCCCTCTGCCCCCACATCTTGGAGCTCAGGGAAGGGCCACCTGCCCCAGCTGGGTGTGAGTCCCCCTGATCCCGGGGCACTGAAACCCCTGTGGGCAGCAGGGACCCTCTCTGCACCCCAAGGTGGGGGTGACACAGAGCCAGGAATTCCCATGGCTGCCTCTGCCTGGGCCCACAGAAATCCCTCTTCAGCCCACATGGATGCCACCAGCACGTTCACTCCCAGCACCAAGGCTGTCTTCTCCCTGGGAGCTGGGGGAAGGAATTGATTGCAGCCGGAGCAATTTCCTCTAATGCTCTCTGTCCTTCAAGCTTTTTTTTTTTTTTTGGGCAAATCCATCCCTTGCTGGTCAGTGACTTCCCGGCGTGATGTCCACATCCCAGCAGGATGGATTTGGCCATGGAAATGATCAAAGCACTGCCCCAGCCAATCTTGACGTTGGCTGTGCTGCCTTTAAAGAAGCATCAAAGCTGTTTTCCAGCTGTCAGGGAAGCAGAGGAGCATCTTTATCTGTGATGTGAGGGGAGGAGGTGCAGGATCCCCCTCCCCACCACCCCCCAGCCATTAACCCCCCGTCAGCCACGGGGCCACGGTGACAGTGACAGATCCATTGGAGGAGCATTAGAGCTCCCAGGCAGGAGCAGAGAGCTCTCCCTTGCCAGCCTGACCCCTCTCCATGTGACATCTTCCAGAAGTTTCTCCTTCCCTGCTGCATTTCCCCCTCCAGCCACGGCAAAAAAAAGCAGGAAATGCACAAATCAGTGAAATTCATCCCGTTTCCCAACATCCTCTGATTGATCCTGATTGAATGCTCTCATTATCCTGGTTAAACTTTGGCTCTGGGAGCTCTGTGTGCTGCAGCCCAGCTCCATCACCTCCATCCCTTCTCCTGCCTCCAAAAGGGCTCTCACAAACCTCGCTGGCAGCTCCAGAGCTAACGAAGCTGCTGCTGTTAATGAGGGAAGGGGAAGGTTCACACTGGGTATTAGGGAAAATTTCTTCCTGGAAAGGATGGTCAGGCAGTGGCACAGCTGCCCAGGACAGGGGTGGAGTCCCCATCCCTAAAAGGATTTAAAAGCTGTCTGGATGTGGCACCTGGGGACATGTCAGTGATGGGGAATGGTGGGACTCAGTGATCTTGGAGAGCTTTTCCAGCCGCAAAGATTCCATGATCTCCAGTGCTGAGCCCCTCTGGCAGCCCCAGCCCCTTTGCTGGTGTCTACAAGAGCTGGGGCCGTATTTTGCCTGAGCAAGGGGACAGATCTGAGGGTGCTGCTCCATTCCCAGCCCAGGTCAGGCCTTTGGGATTTCCCTCATTTCCGAGGGGAGCTGGGATAGGGACGGCAGCCACTAACGCCCCGATGAATTCCCTGGCACCGGCCACACCCTTGTTAGGTCAGCGCTGAGGAATGAGCATCCCCTGGGGAAGACCAATCCCGTGCTGGGGACACAGAGAAGGGACCCTGGGCCTGGTGTTGGAGGATTTGGGGTAGGACTCTGAGTGACCCCAAAGCCTCGGTTGGGGGCAGGATGTGAGATGGGGGCCCAGCAGTACCCTGGGGTACCAGGGAGCAACACAGCCCAGCAGGGCTGGCTCTCCCCACCCCTGGAAAACCCATCCCCCTGGGATCACTTAGCCCCAGGTGACTCACCCCGGGTGACCCCAATATCTCCCTCTCCAAAACCCCCTTTTTGTGCTTTCCACCCATTTCCCCCTCCCCGTTCCCACCTCATCCTCCCCTTGATTCCCGTAAGTGATTCTGCGTTGTGGCTGCGGAGCCTCTGCAACTTGGAAAAACATTTTATTAACCTTCCTTGACTTTAAAGAGCATAATTACATTTTAATCTCATATTCCTGCGTTATCATTCCAGACACAGAGTCATTTGAATGCAGATCGTTCCCGGCTAATGTAATTTTACGATACAGTAATGAAGAGACGGAGCACGAGCGCCTAACACCCAATTTAGAGCTGACATTTGGGGTTCTTTTAAAGAAAAGTTTTCCCAGCCGAGGGCTTTTGCGTCCTCCTCGGCCCTGCAACGTAAGTGGGTTTGGGCTCCCGCTGTGAAGGGATGGGTTTGGATGGGGAAACGAGGCTGGTGCTAATGATGTTGGTCATTAAATCCCCCACGGCTGCCCCACGTGGGTGATTCAGCGTCACGGGGCAGATTTGGGAACTCGCCGCTCCCTCGGTCCCAGGGAGAGCTGAGTCAGGGGCTGTGGCCACCTTCACCCCCACCCTGGAGGGGAGGAAATCGCCCTCGTGTTACCCAGCAAAAGCCCCAAAGCCCAGGATTGTCACCCCCTGGGTCGATCCATGCTCCAAAATCACAGGGCAGGAGCTGGGAGCAGGCTGAGACCCCCCAGCACTGATACATCAACTGCTTCCTTGCGTGCCTCAGTTTCCCTTGAGGGGGCAGAGCGATGCTCTGGGGTTCAGCCCCCTCCAGCATTGCTCCCTGCCTCCTGGGGAGCTTTTCAAAGCACTTTGAAACAAACACAAAGGTTTTCCAGGGAGGATTGCAGGGGGATCACTCTTTCCTTTGGGATGCTCGAGCAGAGCAGCCCCTTCCCCACCCAGGGTACCACCATTCCCCTCACTCTAACTGGGGCTGGGGTGTTGGTCCAGCAGAAAAGGGATATTAATGAGGGGGAGAAAATGAGGGAAACTAATGAGGGGCGGGGAGGGAAACATGTTCGGCCACCCCAAATGATGTCCAGGCTGATTTTTATGGTTCTCTGCCTCAATTCCCCACCTTATGTGAAGATGAGTAAAGGATAAAACCACTCCAGAAGCAGGACCACAGCTGGCAGCACCCTCACATTGTTCAGCCCTCCCAAACAAACCCCTCCTGATCACTGTGAGCCAGTCCCAGCGTTTCTGGGGAGGGAGAAGGAGAGGGCTGATACTCACAGGCACCGGATTCCTCTCTGCACATTAATTTCACATCGCTGAGGTTGCCCTCGGTGTAGCTGGAAAAGGGATCTGGGAACAACAGGAATATTCACGGCTGGATGGGGCAGGGGGTTGTTGGTGTTTTTCCTGTGCAGATGTTTTTGACAGCCCAAGGATGACACGAGTGTGCTGGTGCCAACCCCAAAGGTGCCTTTTCTTCTGGTCTCCCCCTCTCCTGGTGGTCTCTCTGCTTTCTGGTTTCTTGGAGAAGAGGGGGAAGAGGCAGGAGAGCTGTGGGGGGCACTGGTGAATCACTCTGGGGACAGGGTCCTGCCCTGCACCCCAATGCCACAGCCCAGCCTCTGGGTTTTTGGGTGTTTTTGTGCACCTGGGGTTCTCTTCCAATCCCAACCCCATCACTCTCCTCCAGTTCCCCTCCCAGAGCAGCATCAGTCAAACCAGCATCCCACAAACCAGCATCCCTCCCCCCACCAGCATCCC
>VWYO01021640.1:0-33839 GCA_013400275.1 Rhadina sibilatrix | reverse complement strand
ACAGGGACATCCATGAGGCAAGGACACCCATGGGGCAGGGGCACCCTGCACGGGAGGAGGACAGCCAGGGGACACGGACATCCACGGAGCAGGGACAGTCAGGGGACAGCGGCAGCCAGGGGAGAGGGTCACCCTACACAGGACAGGGGCACCCTACACGGGACAGGGACAGCCAGGGGACACGGACATCGGCGGGAAACAGGGACACCCTACACGAGACGGAGGTACCCGTGGGACACACGGGCAGGGGCACCCACGGGACAGGGACACCCCCACGGGGCACGGACACGCATGGGGCACAGACACCCCCTTGTGAAAGTGACACCCGCACGGAACGCGACACGGGGCGCAAAAACCCCGCCGGTGATGAAAACCCCCGTGGGTTCCCCACGGAAGCGGAACCCTAAGGAACAGGGAATCCCCCCAGGGAACGGCCGCCCACGAGACACGGCACCCCAAGAGACACGGCACCCCAAAACACACGGCACCCCAAAACACACAGCACCCCAAAAGACACAACCCCCTCGCATCGGGCACCCCCGCTCCGCGGGACACGAGTTCCCGAGCACGGTCCCGAGGAACAGCACGGCTCCCACGGGACACGGGACCCCCAGGGGACACAACCGCCCCTCATCAGACCCCCCCAGGGACAGAACCCCCCCTCGGGACACGAATCCCACTCACGGGACAGATTTTCCCCGCACGGGATGGCATCCCCAAGGGACATCCTTATCCCCATGGGACACGCGCCACTGTCCCACGAGCCCGTCCCCCACCGCACCCCCACGCAGGAGCCTCCCCCGGCACCATCACAGCTCACAAATCCCCCCCCGGCCCCTTTATTCCCCGCGGGGGGGTCCCGGCTCGCTCCCGCCGGGGTCGGTGGGTCCGCTCAGGGGCGCAGCGCGGGTCGCTGCGGGAGAGGGGCGGGGGGCATCGGTCAGTCCCGGTCCTGGGGACCCCCCCAGGACCCCCCAGCCCCGTTCCCGCTCACCGGCAGCGGCTCCTCCCGCCGGAGGGGGCACGGGAAGGGACGGCAGCGCCCGAGAGGGGACGGGACCTGCGGGAGGGGGATAAACTTGGGGGGATTATAGCCCGTGGGGGTCATAAATCCTGATAATTCAGGGAGGGGGATAAACTTGGGGGGATTATAGCCCGTGGGGGTCATAAAACCGGAGTGGGGTTAAACCTGGGGCGGGAATAAATCCAAGAACTCGGCGGAGGAGATAATCGCGGGACAGGGATTGCGAGGGGATGTAAATCAGGGAGGATAATTTGGGGCAGTGTAACTCGGGGAGGGGATAATCCAGAGGGATTATAACCCCTGGATCAGGGGCTTTTACCTCGGGGTTGGGGGGACAAACCCCGGGGCAGGGGGACACCGCCAGGGTGGGCATCCCCCTTGGGCGGCTGGGAATCCCCCCGGGAGCGAAGGGAATGACCTGCAGGGGGATGAGCCGCGGGGAACACCCTACCTGGAGGTTTGCGGGGCTCCGGAGGTCCCGCTTGCCCCCCGGGTACCAGCCGTGGGACCAGTGCTGGCCGCGGCCGCGGGGCAGGGAGCAGCTCAGCAGCAGCAGCGCCAGCAGCAGCAGCGACCCGCGGGGTGCCATGGCCGGGGGGCTGCGGGGACACAGGAGGCTCTGTCCCCACCGGCATCCGCTCCGGGGGCATCCCCGGGGGGGTTGAGCACCCCTGGGTGCTGCCTTGGGGGGGGTTTGGGTCCAGCAGAACCGCAGGGTTGAGTGGGGAGATGGAGATCCAGGGGGGATGAGCACCCATGGGTGGTGCTGGGGTGGGTTTGGGATGCAGATGCTGGAGGGGATGACCCAGCATCTCTTTAGGGTGGGTTTGGGATGCAGATCCAGAGGGAATGAGCACCCCTGGGTGCCCTTTGGAGCTGGAGAAGCCGGAGGGGCTCAGCACCCCGGGGGTGCTGCTGGGGTTTGGATCCAGCGTGGACACTCCCCCCACCCCCCCACCGGGGTCTGGTTTGGGGCAAGCAGGACCCCCCACCCCGTGCCGCGGCCGGGGCAGCCTCACCTGTGCGGGCAGGTGCCGGTGGTGGCGGTGGCGGTGGCCGGAGCCGTGTCCGGCCGGCCGGGCAGGCACCGCTATTTGAAGGGCTCGGTGACAGTGACGTCGGCCTGGCCACCGTTCCCACGGGGGACCCTGACCTCGCTGATGGCGTCGGCCTCCCCGTTCCAGTGCCCAGCGCTTCCTTCCCCCCCAAATCCCCTTGGCAGCACGGGACAGCACCCTGACACCCCTTTTTGGGGATCCTGCCCTGCTGACCCCGGTCTGGTTCCATCACTCAGGGCTGGGGACCCCCCAGGACGGGCTCAATTCCCATTTCCTGGCAGCTGGGAAAGGGATGGATCCAGACGGTCCCTCTGCAGCTCCAGGGATGCTCCTGTTGAAAGGAGGGGAGCAAACTCCCCGTGCCTCAGTTTCCCTGACCCAGCCCAGCCCTCATTTCCCCGGTTCTCCCCCACATTTCAAATTTGTCACCCCCAAACTGGGGCTGGATGCTGGCAATGGCCATGGAGCCTGAAGCTCCCAGCTCAGGGGATGTGACAGAGAGCTCAGGAAGGGGATTTAGGCAGGATCTGGTCCTGGATTATCTCCAGCAGCTGCTCATCTCTCTGATATTTGCAGTTGGATGCAGGATGGGGCCTGGGCAGATGCTGTGGAAAAAGCTCAAGGCAGCTCCTCAGACCCCTGAAATCTCAGGAGTGAAGGAAAAAAGTGGGGAAAACTCATTAAGAGCACCAGGGAGCAGCCAGCACCCATCAGGCAGTAGCATGGAGGGGCTTGTTGGGGTGGTCCATGTTCCTGGGTGGAGGATCTGTGGGGACAAATGAAGCCCTCCTGTTCCAGGAGGGTCCCCATTTCTTTGGGGTCACCACATTTATTTCTGAGCATGACTGATGGCCCTGGCCCAAAGCCCCCAGAATTTAGGGGTTGGAATTCATTAGCAATGGGGTGATGTTGGGGCTCATGAGGGGTACCTGGTGATGGAGTGGGGGTGATGGCAGCAGCAAAGCAACTTTTGGGGGTGTTTTGGGTGGCTGAGGGTGTCCCCTTGCCTGTGTGCCTCCACTGAACCCCCCTGTGAATCCTGCCTGGATGGAAAAAGCTGAAAAACTCGGATACTCTGACTCATGGGCTGTTTTTACCCAGAGTTTCCTTATTTCAACCCCATATCCTGAGTCTAGGACATCCCTGGGCAGAGCTGTCAATACCCCTGGGTCCTGCCACCCACCCTGTGCTCTCCACCACTCTTTGGGGCATCCAGAGAAATCCCTGGGGTGAAGCCTCTGCTCCAAACCAGTTCTCTCAGTTCTGCAGTGGGGATGGAGCTCCCCCCATTAACCTGGGCATGGTGCCCCTGACTGCAGGAGGAACAAGGAAGGTGTTTCCTCAGGCACTCCTTTTTAAGAAGAAAATTTTAAAATCAACCCTATTAACCTGTTTTGTTTTGTTTTTTTTTTTCTAATATACAAGTGCTGCACTCCTGTTCCTCAGGATATTTCTTGACCCTTTGGATTCTTCTTGAAAGAGAGCAAGCCTGGAGTAGAGATCTGGGAGAAATCCTTCCCTGTGAGGGTGGGGAGGCCCTGGCACAGGGTGCCCAGAGCAGCTGTGGCTGCCCCCAGATCCCTGGAAGTGTCCAAGGCCAGGCTGGATGGGACTTGGAGCACCCTGGGATGGTGAAAGGTGTCCCTGCCCGTGGCAGGGGGTGGGATTGGATATTCTATGAGATCCCTTCCACCCCAAACCATTCCCTCATTCTGTGATCTCTCAGGATGTCAGGAAAAATAATCTGACACCTCCTCCAGTTGCTGGGGATGGAGCTAACCTGGCCCAAAGAGCACCAGCAGGGTTGGCAGGGCCACTGTGATCACCCACAGCTCAGAGCCACGGGGCCAACCCCAATCCCTGCCCTAAAATCCAGCTCCAAACACACAGACCTCTCCTGCAGGGAGCAAGAATCCTTTTGTTTCCCTGGGGTTTGCTTTTTTGGGGTCAAAATCTCAACATCTGGGTGCTGCTCTGTGGCAATTACAGTTTCCAAACCAGCAGCACATGGTGGCCTGACTCTGAGGGAGGAAAGTTTTTAGCTTTTGGTACAAAAATGAGGGTATTTATATATAAACACACACACAGAATGAGCCTTTTTTTTTTCTCCTTATTTTTTTTAAGAGCTGACCAGCAGAAAAATGTGAAACCATTTCCCTGCAGGTTTGGAAAAGCTTGTGCTGGTGGGGTTTGGGGGGGAGGAGTTGGGTTTTGTTTTCAGATGAGATTCAGGATACCTTTCTTTCCTTTTTTCTTTTTTTAAAAAGGCTTTACTCCCTCGAGGGAAAAAAAAAAAAAAAAGATTTACAAACAAAATAACAGCCTGTATCAACTCTCCAGAAGAGAGATGGTATGACAATATTAATCCAAACATCACGCTATTTAATTCCCCAATAAAACATTGGAAAAAAAGGAGCAAACAGTATCTGCACTAACACTTTGCTACATATAAAATCTCCAGCTAATATGAAGCTTATGGTACCAACCTCTAAAACAGTTAAGATATATACACATAGGTTTTGTTTGTTTGTTTTTCTTTGTTTGGGGGGAGGGGGTATATTAACAAACAGAATATTACAAAATATTAAAGAAGGCAACTCTTCTGTCATTTGTTTTGGGAGGAGGTGGGTGTGGAGTTTTGTTCCTGTTTTTCTTCACTTGAAGTTGGCGTAGTCTGAGAAGGCGTCGATGTATTCCTGCACCACCTTGTAGCAGAATTCGTACTGTTCCTGGGGGATTTGGGAGACAGCAGTGTTAGACCAGGAAAATCCACACCTGAGACAGCACCTGGTGCTTGGTCAGGTGTCCAGAGCAGGTCCCACCTCCTTGTGACCCCCAAACCCTTGCTGGGGTACTCATGGCAAAAGAAACCCTGATTTCCCCTTCCCTCTCTGAGCTTCTGTTTGGACACCAGAAGACTTTTCTTTTAAAACCCTCAGCAAACCCCTCTTGCAAAACCTCACCCAGCCCCACCTGCTCCAACCCTACCAATGTGCAGGGTTCCACAGCCACTCCAGGACACTCTTCCAGGTGGTTCAGCCCATTGATGTAGGGACTGTGGCTGAGGATGTCTCCAAGGAGGTTCCTACAACTTCTGTCAGTGCTTAAAAAGCACTTGGTGCCTTAACAAGAGGAAGGGGAAACATCTCCTGGCCCACCTCCTCAGAATCATGGATCCTAGAATGGTTTGGGTTGGAAGAAATCTTAAGGATGACCTTGCTCCAACCCCCTTCCACTACCCCAGCTTGCTCCAAGCCCTGTCCAGCCTGGCCTTGGACACTTCCAGGGATGATGATCTCACATCTTCCCTCACTCCCTCTTTCAAGGAGAGCAAAAACCTTGAATCAAAGAGATTTTTGCTCAACACTGAATCCCCAGCCTGTCCTTGCTGAGGTTCTGGTGGGGCAGGAGGCACCTACCAGTGTCTGCACCATGTGTGGCCTCTGTAGTCTTAAACTCTTGACTGTCTGAAAGACATCCAGGATTGCTTCTGCCTTCACCCTCTCCAGGACAGTGCTCAGCGCACAGAAGGTGCCCGTTCTTCCTGCTCCAGCACTGCCAAAGAGAAACCAGGGAGTGAGGGAAAACCCCTGTCCTGCCCCTGCTGGCTTTGCCCGGGGGACAATCCACACGGGAGGCGCCGGAGAACCGGAGGAGCCAGTCCTGCCCCGGCCTCTCCCAGTTTATCCAGGCCATGCTTTGGGATTCTGACCATCTCCCAAGCTCCTGCTGGAGCAGATCCCCTCGGAGGGGTGGCCCAGGTGCTCCAGCCAGGCTTTACCTGCAGTGCACGGTGATGGGGTGGTTGCCAGACTGCTGCTGCTGCTTCTGCACCGCGGCGATGATGTTGATCATCCCCTTCCCGTCCCCGGGGATCCCCACCTCTGGCCAGCCGTGGAAGTGAAACTGCCGGATCTGCCGGCTCTTGTTCTCCTGTTTTGGGAGGGCACAGCTGGGGGTCAGGCAGCTGCTGAGAGATCTGCACCAAGGAATCGGGGCTTTGGGATAACAATCCGTGAAGGAAAGCTGCTGGTGGAGGAGTGGCATTCCCAGGGCACGGAGTAGGGGCAGTGTGGGGCATGGGGAGGTTGCTTTGGTGGTGAGGGCAGCAGAACAGAGGGGATGGTCGAGGAACACTGCTCCTGGACTGTGCTGTCTGCAGCACAGACAGAGAGCAAGACAGAGACCTCCTTTGCTTTTAGTTTGGTTAGTTTTCAGCTAGCTGAGGCAGAGATGTTCCCTGGATTTTATTTTTTTTTCTTTTTCTTGGGACTGTTTAAACCTGCTCTGGACTGAAAACCCAGAGGAGCACTGGGAGCTCACACCTGCAGCCCACTGGGGCCCAGGATGGCACTTTCCAGCACAGGAGGGACTGATAAGAGACTGGGCAAGCTGAGCTGCAACCCACAGCAAGGACTTTCTTTACCATCTCTCTTCAGAATGGTGAGAGGTTTTATTGTTTCATATTATTCATTTTTTTATGCTTGTGGGCACTTTGTTTGTTAAATAAGTAGTTTTTTCCACTTTTCTCCAAGCAAATTTTTTTCTGGACCAGTTTAGGGAAGGGCCGTTTGGTTTGCTGTCCAGAGGGACCTCATTTGGAGGTTTTCTCCCAAATTTGACCTAAACCAGGACAAATACATTTATTGGCCAGGCAAACAATCTGTGTAGGAAAGCTGCTTGTGGAGGAGTCATACACCCAGGGCATGGAGTAGGGGAAGTGTGGGGAATGGGGAACAGGAGGGAGGTTTGGTGGTGAGGGCAGCAGAATGGAGGGGATGGTCGAGGAACAAGCAGCAGGACAGGGGCTCTCAGGGGTGGGAGGCAAGGTTACAGGGATAAAATCCCTTCGGGACAACGGGGAGCTCATGGAGCTGAGGGAATACCAGCAATGAGACCCAGGAGCACCCAGAGGTCCCCAGAGGGAGCAGGCAGGCTCTTACCCTGGTGTTGGTCACCAGCAGGTCCCGCACTGTGTAGCTCTCACACTCCTCCTCTTTCTTCAGCTCCACCGTGATGTCTCCGTAGGACACGGAGCCGTCGGACGGCCAGTACTGGGCACACTTCTCCTGAGGAAGCATCACAGGAGGGCACAGCGATGAGGACACTGTGTTTTTCCCCAGGGGTTTGGATAGAAGAATCTCCTGGCAGCTGCCCAACCCCAGGTGAGATCACCACAGGCTTCACAAACTCCCAGAATCATGGACTGCTTCGGGCTGGAAGGGACCTTAAGGGTCATCCCATTCCAAACTCCTGCCATCCATTTCTTTACTTCCCTGGTGTTTAGTGCAGCTGATCTGGGAGCTTACCTGGCCTCTCTCCTCCAGCTCTGTTAGCATCACTATGGAGCAGGATTTCCACTCCCAGATCATCCTCCAGAAGTCCTCTATCGTGTGCTGCAGTGGCCCTTGGCTGGCGATGTAGGAGTCCTTCTGGCGATAACCCTGGAATTTGGGAGCAGGGTCAGTGGACCAGCAGGAGCAATCTCTTGGACATGGCTGGCCTACCAAGCTCAGCTCAATTCTGGGAGGATCATATCCCCTACACACACCTGGCTTTACCCATTTGGGTTTCCAGCACACCTAAGCAATATTGCAAGCTCTGAGTGCTGGAGCGGAGCTTTGCCTTAGCTCCAAGTACTCCAGGTTCCATTTTTATTGGGGATTTCTGGAAGAAGCAAGCAAAACTGAACAGAACTGGATGATCTTTAAGGTCCCTTCCAACCCAGACCATTCTATGATCTGTGAAAACCAGCAGGAAGGCTGGATGACTCTGGCTGTTCCACAGCCACAAAGAGTTTCTGTTTCCAAACCCTGCTGGCTCCCCTGTGCCCTCCCTGCAGACTGTGACTGCAGATGCTTCGTCATTTGGAGTTTGTCATTTAAGCAAAGTTCAGCAGAGGCAGGAAATTGAATCCTCAGCCCAAATTGCTTACGTGCCACGGAAGCTTTCTGATCTGGATGCTCAACAAGGCAGCTGCTCCTGGCTGCTCCCGCCGCCACAGCAGGGACCCAGCAAAGGAGATTTCAGGGAGCAATTAATTAGGGATGTTGGAACTGGGAATAAACTGGTTTTAGTGGGCAAACCCAGTGATTGCCTTTTTGGGGAAAAAAAAAAAAAAAAAAAAAAAAAAAGAGGCCCTGCGTCATTAGGAGATGAAAGCAGAAATTGGGCTGGAAAAGAGCAGGGTCTGTCACTTGGCCAGCACTGGCATCACTGCATGGAGATCAATACTCATCTGAGATGTCTCCCTGGAGTCAACAGGATTGCTCAGGAGAGAAGGATGTGCAATCACTTATCTCCTCCTGGGAGTGAGGACAGCACTTAACCTCCCTGCCTCACCTCCTGCTGCCACTCAGACAGGTGTAATGGGATTGACCTGGCTCCTCCCCAAGGCTTTGGGATCATGTATTGCTCCCTAATCTAATCGGGTGGATGTTTTCTGACCAAATGGCCAGTGCTGTGTTATTTCCATGGATATGTGGATCTGTTCTCCACAGCCATCAGCAGAGCTCAGAGGGGCAGAAGTGAGCTCAGGATTTGGAGGCTCTGCTCAGTCTCCAGCTCTCCTCTCCCACAAGGGGCTGGATGTACTCGGGGGTTTCTTGGGGAAGGCAACCATCACCATCTGGTGACACCAAGCAAAGTCGGGTGGAGGGAGCTGTACAAAACCCATAAAAGGAGTGTTTGGGACAAATTCTTCCCAAAGGAAGCAGCATGAGCTGGTTTCCATTGGGAGAAGATGAGAAGAAGGTTGGAGAAGACTCACATCAATGAAGGAAGCGTTTACATAGTCAGTATTCTCTTCCCCTCTCTTCACTGGAATGATTACTCGGTTGAATTCATCTGGAACAGAACAGAACCATCTGAGATTTGGGATAGCCTGCATGGCCTTTAGCTGGGGAGTCACTAAGCCCCAAGTGTGAGATGGAGATGAGGGAAGGGGAGCACAGTGCACCTGGCTGGGACAAGGACAGTCAGCTCCACCCTCTGCCATGCATGGTTTGGGGCAGAAGGGGATGCTGAGCTCTCCAAGAAAAGGACCTGCTCAGCCCTGGAGACTCCCCTTCCCTAGAGGCAGAAAGTCTTGGCAGCAGAAACCAGGAGAGAGGGCCATTCAGGGCTGGTTGCCTATCTGAGTATCTTCAGGCATGGAGAATCCACAACATCCCTGGGCAACCTGTGTCAGCACCTGGTGACCCCCACAGCCAAAATGTGTTCCCTGGTGTTCAGAGGGACCCTCCTGTGGTCAGTGTGTGCCCATGGCCCCTTGTCCTGTCCCTGGCCACCACTGGTAAGAGCCTGGCTCTATCCTCTCTGCACCCTCCCTGCAGGTGTTGATGGACAGGGATGAGAGCCCCAGAGCCTTCTCTTCTCCAGGCTGAGCAGTCCCAGCTCTCCCAGCCTTTCTCAGAGCAGAGAGGCTCCAGTCCCCTCCCTGGGCTCTCTCCAGACTGGCCACGTTCCTCTTGTCCTGGGGAGGCAGGACTGGACCCAGGTGTGGCCTCACCAGTGCTGAGCAGAGGGGCAGGATCCCCTCCCTGGACCTGCTGGAAGTGTTTTGTCCCACACAGCCCAGGCCACCATTGTCCCTTTTGTCACAAGGGCACTTTGCTGGCTCAGGTTCAGGCTGGAGTCTGTCAGGACCCCCAGGTCCTTTCTTGCCAAGCTGCTTTTCCACCCAGCTGGGTGACCCCAGTACAGACTGGGCTTGTCCCTCCCCAGGGGCAGGACTTTGCCCTTCTCCTTGTTGAACATCACAAGGTCTCTGTTTGTCCCATTTCTCCAGCCCAATTCCTGTCCCCACACCCACTGCACACGCAGCCAAACAAGCCTTACATGGAATTATCTGAAGCACCCTGTTCTTCTTCATGTTGGCTGGCAAATTGCCCGTCCTCATCTTGTCATTCTGGATTTTGATTGAAGTGAGCTTCTGCAGGGCAAGGAGCAAAGGAGAGGAGAGTTCCAGAGCCACCCAGTGCCAGGCCAACACACCATCCCAGCAGATCCACCAGGAATGGCCACACTCACCTTGAACTCCTCCTCCAGCCCGTTGCTGCTGGTCCCTGGCACTTTGTTGTAGATCTTCTGAAGGTGGATCTCTAACGAGGTCACCTCCAGCTCCGTGTCACCGTAGAGATAGTGCTCCAGAAGTGCTTGGTATATGAACACATACTGCATCTGCAGGGTTGCAGGGAGAGGCCGGAAAAGGAAGTCTGAGTCTCTCTGAAATCTTCCTTTATAAACTGGTCCCACTGCTCATAACTACACCTTCCCTCTATCCATACAAGTTACTTTGCTTTTTTTTTCCCCCCTGATCCCTTTTTTCTGCCATGTTCCGTGCCCAGTGAGCACATGCTGGGTGCAAAGCCACCACCCCCCTGCCCACCCTCTGAGACCCCAGAAAAGTGAGCGACAACCTTCCTGCCACTAAATGGGGACTGAGACTTTATTTACCACACCAAACAAAGCAGAAGTTCCATAAAATGTTCTCTAAGCCTAGAGAAAAGAAGGCTCAGGGGGGACCTTCTGGCTCCACAAGATTCCCTGACAGGAGGGGGCAGCCAGGGAGGAACAAGGGACAGGAGGAGAGGAAATGGCCTCAAGCTGTGCCAGGGGAGGACCAGGTGGGAGAAATGGTCTTCATGGAAAGAATTCTCCAGCCCTGGCACAGCTGTGCAGGATATGGTTGGAGTCTCCAGCCCTGAAGGGATTTAAAAGCCATGTAGATGTGGCACTTGGGGACATGGGTCAGTGGCGGCCTTGGCAGTGCTGGGGGAATGGCTGGACTCAATCTTAAGGATCCTTTCCAACCCAAAATGATTTAACGATTCTACAAAGGGGATTGAAAAGAGCAGGACCCCATGAAGGGCTCCCCTTGATGCAGCACCACCCGAAACGAGGGATGACACTCGACTGGGTGAAGGAAATCCAGGCCCAGAGGGCAGGGCAGGGCAGGGCAGACTCACATCTGTCTGTACCATCTGGCAGCGCTGAGCCCGGATCCGGCTGACGAAGCCGTAAACATCCACCTTCCTCTCCGTGTGCATCATGTCCAGCATGGCATCGATGACGATGAAAGTGCCCGTGCGCCCCACCCCGGCGCTGCAAGACAAGGGTTGGGTGGGAGATTGGGGAGGAATTCTTCCCTGGGAGGGTGGTCAAGCCCTGGCACAGGGTGCCCAGAGAAGCTGTGGCTGCCCCTGGATACCCTGGAAGTGTCCAAGGACAGGTTGGACAGGGCTTAGAGCAGGCTAGGATAGTGGGAGGTGTCCTTGCCCCATGGCAGGGGTTGGAGTAGATTGTCTCCAGTGAGACCAGCAGATATCAAGGAAAGACAAAGCTCTTGGAATCAGCTGCTTCCCAAGAATGCAAGAATGAACTTGGGATGGTGCAAATGTGGCCATCTCTGCCTTTAGCCATGGAGCTTCTCCTCATTGCAATGTGGGAGCCCCTGTGGCTCCCCCAGGGTTGCCTGAAACCACTCCAGGTGAGGACAATCTCCATGGCCCTTGCTCCAGGCAACCTGTCAGCCCAGTATTGCCTTCTCCCAAAGAGGGATGCCATCTCATGCCAGGGCAGTGGAAAGCCAAGGGAGATGCCAGCAGTGCTCAGCTTGGCTCACCCAGCATCCAGCCAACCCAAATGAACTCCTCCAGATGGGTTGTAACACCCTAACATCACTGATTCCAAGAGCTTCCTTCAATTCATGCAGTTTTTAGCACATCTCCATGAGGAACATCCCCATTTAACACAGGGGAATTAAATAAAGATAACGAAAAAGTCCTGACTGAAAAAAAACCAAAATTCCTTTTAAACAGGAGATGCTTTCCAGGTGACCCAGCATGGGCAGAGGTTGGCTGTGAGCAGGACTCACCTGCAGTGCACCACTATGGCTCCTGCATATTGAGGGTTGCAGGTCTTCACCTTCTTCAGGAATTTCAGCATCCCGATGGGGGTGAAGGGCACCCCGAAGTCGGGCCAGCTGGTGAAGTGGAACTGGGTCACCAGGCGCTGAGGCTTCTTGTTCGTGACATCTCCCACCTGGAGGGGAAAGGTGGACTCAGGTCAATGAGAAACACTCAGGTTTCCCTTCTGCCCCCAGAATTAAGAGAGAGAGGGAGCTGCAGATCCGAGATGGAGCTGGATGGCAGCACCCACAGCTGAAAGGGCACGGATTCAGGCTCTGGGATTCAGGCTCTGGGACAAACCAGTCTCTAAAAACATGATATTTTAACCAGCCAGCACCACATCCCACATCCAAGGGGTGTGAGATGCCAGCTTGTCCCTGCCTGTGGATCCAGCCTGGCAGCAGCTGCCATATTTCATCCTCAACAAGCTCAAACAGAAGCTGTTGCTCCATCCTTTCCCACCCCTCTGTCCAGATCATCCTCAGATTAAAGGCAGGGGAGGAAAACACACACATCCAGGCCATTGGAGTGAAAGATAAGGCTCAGGAGAATCACCCTCAGTGTCCAGACAGGTTTGCAGGCACCAACTCTTCCCTGCCTGCTTTTGAGAGTGGTAGGAAAACAAACAAGAGTGACTAAAACACCCAGAGTCTCCTTGGAGGACAAAGAAATGTGGTGACAGATGGGAAAGCAATCAAACCCAACACATACGGCGCTGGATTTTGTCTCAGCTGAGGGGATAAATCTGATTATTTTCAGGCATTAAGTGTCTGTGGGTGAGAGCAGGAACCAACACTGGTAACAGCAAGTCCTGGAGTACTGCAGGGTGGAATTTCAGCCCTGGCATCCCTCAGCTTCCCTGCTCTCAGCACAGCCATGCTGGTACCACTGGGAACGGGCTCTTGGGAGGAATAAATTCTTAACAACTCTGGTTAAAAAACAGTGCTGGGGATCATTTCATCCCAACTCTGCTCTCACAGAGCCTTGGAGGAATTGAGGCAGCACCTTTGGGATGCCCAGTGCAGAGAGGGGAGGGATGGGATGGGACAGGAAGGGATGGAGAGGTGGTCCCTGGCACCTGTTGGATGCAGAACTTGCGCACGGTGTAATCCACCAGCACCGTCACGTCCTCCACGGACACTCGGATGTTCCCGTAGGTCCAGCAGCCCTGATCTGGCCAGTACTGAGCACATTTACACTGTGGGGGGAGAAAACAGGTGCAGGTGAGCTCTGGACACCCTCACAAGGCTGGGAATGGCTCCAGGAGATGCCCATAAGCACAGGATGTGCCGGATTTGGCCCAGTTTGGGTCAAATCCCAGCCTGTGGAACCTTCTGGCACCAACCTCTTTCCTCTCCTTCAGGTTGGTCACCATGACAATTGTTGCTGTGTTTTGCTCCCAAATCATCCTCCAGAAATCGTTCACTGTTTCTTCCTTTGGTCCTGAGGGGAAAGTAAAACAAGAAGTCCTCTTTGGGATCAACCTCTCACAATACGAGGCCAAAACCCAGCGTGTGAGGTCACACGTCACAGATGATCCAACAGGTTTTTTGCCAATAGGTCACAGGAGGTGCTGTGGTGTCTGGGCATGCCTGATCCAAGGAATAATCCTATCACACAATGGCTGGAATTTCTGGATTTGTTTTATGGTCAGGAATTCCATATTTAGCTCAAGAAGAGGGAACCAGACAAACAGAGCATGGACTTGCCCAAGGTCACCCAGGGAAACTGTGGCTGTCCCAGAACCCACGGAAGCCCTCCTCTGGGATTTTGGGTTTTAGCCATGGGATCCCATTTCACTGTGGCATAGGAATAATTCCCTGCTGCCTGCCAGACACAGAGCTAACTCAGCCTACACTCCCTTGCCAAGCCTGAGGCTCAGGGTGAGCCAAGAGAACAGCAGAGCCAAAGCTTAACCTGAGCCTGGAAGTGCTGACGGACCTGATCCAGCCTCCCTTTGCAGCCAGAGCCAGGGAAACTGGCCAGGAGTGCCCTGACCCACTGGCAAGCCAAGAGAGGAAATATAAAATGCTCCCATGGGCAGGTAACATCCTGCTGCTGACAGGAGCCCCACCCTGTGAGTGGGAATTTTGGTTTTAGGGATGTGTTTGGACTTCTGAAGATCATAAGGACGTGTCTCTCTATCCCACACCTGGGGGGGGGGTCAAGGGAGCTTGGAGCAACCTGGGATAGTGGGAGGTGTCCCTGTCCATGGCAGTGGGGTGGAGTGAGATGGGCTTTGAAGTTCTTTCCAGCCCAAACCATTCCATGATTCTGTGATTTAGGGAATTCAATTAAGCAGCTCCCTGGCAGTATTTCCAGAGGTCACAACACCCTCCAGCAATGGGATTGCACAGGTAGGACTTCTTTCTGTCCACCAAGACAATCCAGCACTGCTCTTCAACTGGGAAAATAATTTTGGGAACAATCTGTGGAGCAGCCAGGCTTCCTTTTGACCAGGGGAACTCTGCAAGATGCTGTGCTGGGAGTAGAGGGGCACAGCTCCACTGAGCAGAGAGACCCAGCCCAGCTGCCCCCAACAGAGCAATGGGAATAGTCAAGAATTTACCTTGTGCAGCAATGAACTTGTTTTTCTCTTGGTACCCCTGCAAGAAAAGAAGAACATGGAAGAGAAATCAGTATTTCTTTAATACAAGAGTCATGAAATGCATCTACTTCAGGAATAAACAGAGCTGGCATCTGCTCTACTGCTCATTCTCCCTTTGCGCAGGGAAGGGGGCTGCAGCCTCTGAGGGGAGAATCAGCTCCAAAGATGGGCTGAAATAGTTGAAAATCCTTGTGCAAAGGGCTGTTTTCCCACAGGAACACTCTCCATGCTCACATAATGCAGGAATGACCCCACCTGTTGGCACAAGGCACTAATGAAGTGGTACCTGACAGCCCTTCCACTGGGGTCAGACCCTGCATCCAGAGCATCACGTGAAAATCAGCACTGATCCTTGGAAGAGGGCCTGTAGAACTCACAGGGAGTGATTTTGTGTATTTTATTTACTGGGGAGGAAAGGAAAAAGCTCTTTTGAGTCTTGCTTTGCTTCATGTGCCTGCATCTCTCACATGACCCTTCCAGCTGACTGGAGCCACATGGTGACAACCACAAAGGACCCAATTCCTCCCAGGGGCAGAGCAGGGCAAGGCTGCTACAATCTTCAATCAATTCCTTGATTTCTTCTTCACCCCCTTCCCACATCCAGCCCTGCAAGCTGGGAAGCACTGATGATCAACTGGCCACACTCTTCAAGGATTTAAAACCCTGTGGATGTGGCACTTGGGGACGTGGTTTAGTGCTGGGGGAATGCTTGGACTTGTGGGTCTTAGAGGGCCTATTCCAACCTCAGAGACCCTATGGTTCATCAGCTGTTTGTTGATCAGAAATGCCCAGCTCCAGCAGGAGTGGTTCCCCAGCCTTTTCCAAACCAGCCCACTCGGCTTTGCTCCTGGCAAAGGGATTTCCCCTTCACATCACAGAACTCACATTAATGAAGGAGGCGTTGATGTAGTCGGAGTCAGGGACCCCTTCCACGGGAGTCAGGTGAACTCTGGAATGATCATCTGGAGGGAAATCAAAACTCTGCATTAAAGACAACCCCCTCCACTCTGCTGGTACCTGGCATAGTGAGAATCCAGGTGTTGGAGTGGAGCCCACGCTCCTGGCTCTGCTGCAAAAACACCTTTATACCCCCAAATTCTTCTTGCCTCAACCCAGAGAGGTCCTAGCTCTTGGCTAAGTTAGTTTTCCTTCTGCAGAGTTCTTGTTTAAGGACACCCCAAGCCAGCCCACTGCCCAATGCCACCAGGCAGGAGTTGTCCCTTCTGGCATTTCCCATTCATTTCACTCTCCACAGCCTCCTGGCTGCTGAGGGCTCCACAGAGCCTCTCCTCACAGGTATCTAAAGCTAAAGCAGACACAGCCACCTACCTGGGAGGTGAAATGCCCTCAACTGTGCCCTTGCCCATCCCAAAACCAAGAATGGGGAGTCCTGGCAGGACCCCCTGAGTGTTTCCCCCACCCAATCCAACCAGCTCTGAGACTTACAGGGCAAAATGTTCACGTATCTGTTCTTCTCCTTGTTCTCCTCCTTGGAAGCAGCTTCACACGTGGCCTGTATGGGACATGCTGGGAGAGCCTGAGATGGCAGAAATAAAATGGGTTTTCCATGATGTTGTCATGGCACAGCAAGAACAGTGTGCTGGCATATGCCACATCCAAGCATCCTGGCCCTCTGGACGTGTCCCCACCACCCCCACACCCCTCACCTCCACCCCAGCAGCAACTTTTCCTCCCCACCGAGCTCATCAAAGTGAGCATTTAAATAGCTGGGCTGGACCAGAGAGAGCCAATCCTTTCGGAATGATGTCTGGAATCTCCTGATCCATGGACACGAGGTGGCAGCAAAGCCTCCAGCTCCGAACCCACCCGGCAGCACCAACGAGCTCATTCCTGATTCCTGTCCACGGAGGCTCCTGTGAGGTTCCCTCATTAACAGTGCTGCTAACTGTGACCTGATTAAGCCCCCACAGCCCCAGCCCATCCAGTGATGGCAGGAGCAGCACCAGGGGACCTTTGCTGGGGGGGTACTGGGGTGACACGGACTGGGGTCCCTGCGTTTCCCAGTCGAGCACAGGAGGAGCTTCCCCAGCACTGTTTTTTCACATCCTTTTTGAACAGCAAAGAATGTTCTGGAGGTATCCAGCATCCCTTCCTCCAGCTGACAGGATGGCAGAAGTATCCAGGGCAATCAGGTATTTATAACCCTAAAAATCCCCCTCCCTGAGCTTTCACTGCACCTATTTGGTTTCATCGCAGCACGGCCAGGAAAGGGATCAAGTTTTGTGGCAGCTGGACAAAGTTGAGTGGCTTTTTTTTATCTTCTCCTCGTTCTCATGGTGCCATATCATGGCTTGGACCTGGGCTGGGAGCACAGGTCTGATGAGGAGCAGCTGAGGGGGCTCAGCCTGGAGAAAAGGAGGCTCAGGGGGGACCCTGTGGCTCTGCACAACTCCCTGACAGGAGGGGACAGCCAGGGGGGTCGGGCTCTGCTCCCAGGGAACAGGGACAGGAGGACAGGAAACAGCCTCAAGTTGTGCTAGGGGAGGTTTAGATTGTATATTTAGGAAAATATTTTCACAGGAAGAGTTTTCAAGCCCCAACAGGGGCTGCCCAGGGCAGTGGTGGAGTCACCATCCTTGAAAGTGTTAAAAAAAGAAAAAAAAAAAAAAAAAAAGGAAGATGGGGCACTTGGGGACACGGTTTAGTGGTGGTCTTGGCAGTGCTGGGTTAATGGTTGGATTCAATGATCTTAGAGGGCTTTTCCAACCTTAATGAATCTATCCTTTCTATTCAATTCTATTCTATTTTTCTATTGATAAGGCAAAACAGATTTATTGTCCCAAGCTGCCAAGCTCAGCAATGTCAAGAAGAGGTTGTAGCCATCCCAGAAGAAAGGCTCTGGGCTTGTGGGACAAGCACAATACCTGAGCTCCCCACAGCTGAAGGCCAGCCTTTGTCCCACACATTGTCACCATTGTGTTTCAGGGTTAACAGCTCACTGCAATAAGATGGGGTCATTCCTGTTTCTCTGTCAAAACTCTTTTTTCTGGCTGTCTGTGGATTTAAACCCGTGAGGACTGGGAGGTGGGAAGCAGAGCTGCTTGGGAGACAACCAGCGAGCAGAGGAGCTCTAAGAAGACCCCAAGACATCCGGGATCATTCCTGAACCCAGGAAAACGTAACTCTGAAAGAGCTGTTTGCCAGAAACCCTCTCTGTTTCCTGCAGCCGGCACGAGGCAGAGCAGCTTATCCACCCTGACCGCAGATCCAGGGACAGACTCAGCCCTGTGAGAAACCCCCGAGCAGCAGATCCCAAAGCCAAACCCGGGGGCAGCCTGTGGGACCCGAGGGCAGCAGCAGCAGCAGAGGCACTCACGTTGAACTCCTCCCTGAAGAGCTTGTTGTCGTCGGCCATGCGGCGGTTGATCTCCTCCTCCAGCTTGTCCACCGGCAGCGGGGGGTACTTGCGGTTGGTGCTGGGGGAGCGGGCCAGCAGGGGCATGCTCTGTGGCTCTGCAATGACACCCAGGGGTCACAGGGGCCACCAGCACTGGCCCCTGTGCCCTGCACTGCCCAGCCAGACCCAGCTGAGCGTGGGGACCCCGCTCGCCCCGCCGGTTTTAGGGCCACCCTCGTGTTTGCAGGGAAGGGTTTGGGGTGGAGGGGGTGTTGAAGGATCCTCTTGTTCCAACAGCTTCCACCAGATCAGGCTGCTCTGAGCACGGTGACACCTGGCAGCACGGACAGGGCAGTGCCTGTCCCCTGTGCTGGGGCACTTCTGGGCCTCACAAAAACATCTGGAGGAGCTGGCGGGTGTCAAGAGAAGGGAATGGAGCTGGGGAAGGGTCTGGAGCACCAGGAGAGGCTGAGGGAGCTGGGAAAGGGGCTCAGCCTGGAGAGAAGGAGGCTCAGGGGGGACCTTGTGGCTCTGCACAACTCCCTGACAGGAGGGGACAGCCAGGGTGGGCCAGGCTCTGTTCCCAAGGAACAGGGACAGGAGGAGAGGGAACGGCCTCAGGCTGGGCCAGAGGAAGTTTAGATTGGATATTTGGGAAAATTTGTTCATGGAAAGGGTTGTCCAGCCCTGGCACAGCTGCCCAAGGCAGTGATGGAGCCCCCATTCCTGGAGGGATTTAAAAGCCATGTGGATGTGGCACTTGGGGACATGGTTTAGTGGTGGCCTTGGCAGTGCTGAGGGAATGGTTGGACTGGATGATCTTAAAGGGCTTTTCCAACCCTAAAAAAACAGTGATCCTATGATGATTTACACTCTGGATCTACACTCTCACAGAGGCAGGACAGGACACAGAGGACCAAGTCAATAGTGAGGTTGGAGACCACCTCGCTTTGAATTCCAACTTCTCCCTGCCTCACATGGAAAGTCTGGCACCACCACTGTGACACAATTCCCAGGAGGGCACAGCAAAGGCAGCTGCTGCTTGTGCTGCTCGGCAAAGCCCAGAAAGGCCATGTGAGGGTTACACCAACACAGCTGAGGGTTTATGAAGTTCACACCTCCGTTCACAGTGATGTAAGACAGGCAGGGAAGGTCTTAGCAGCCAACAGAAAATAAAAAAGGTGCTGAATTCCAGTTAGTGCTTCTCAGAAGGTGTTTGGTTTATGTGGAAGGAGTGCCAAAAAAGCATCTGAACTGAGTTTAGGAGGTCTCCTCAGATCTTAATCAGTGCCTACACACAGATGGAGATGCCCAAGTTCAGACCCTCAGAGTCAGCTCTGGCTCACAGCTCAGGGGCAGAAGATTTTAGACATTATACAAGGCTTTAAAATTGCACCCAGAATACACATTTTTGGTTCCATAACCCAAGACAGCATGTTTAGGAGGTACAAAAATATTTTTATAACGAAAACAAGTGTATTTCCTCTTTTCTCCTGGATACGTTAGTTTGGTGTCCACAGTTAGCGTGAAGGTCTGAGTTTTAATCAGAGACCATCCTAATCTGAAAGAGCAGAAGCATGTTTAATTACTCCTCAAAGATGTGTTTTTTCAAAAAAGGTTCTCATCTGAGTCAAAGAAACACTGTGAAAACTCCAGAGGAATGTGAGTAGTGATCTTGGAAGTGATTTTAATATCAACCACTTGAGGGCAAACATTTAGTCAGTGGAACCAAAGCTGAGAAATAAACCTTCCTTCTACAGAAGTCTGCCAAAACCACGGAAAAACATGGAACAAAGGAGAGCAGGAAACAACAGCAGCAAGAAGAAAATGGAAATTAAAAAAATACCTGCCTACAAAAATACCAGGTGGGGGGGACTCACCTGTGTCGTCCGTCCGGCCGTTGGACAGCCGGAAGGAGTTGGAGTGGCTCCCTGCCTGCTTGTATTGGTTGAACCTGCCAAAGAGAATTAATTGGGGTGGAAAAGTCAGCAAACATCCACCTGGAAGCCCAGCTCCCCTCCCAGATGAGAGATGCCACACTTTTCTCATGGTTTCATGCATTAGCTGCTGGGTCCGGGAGGCTGCAGGACCTCTAAAATCCCGCCTGTGGGCAGAGCTTCTCACACAGCACATCTGGAACAGCTGCAGGAGCCCAGAGCCAGGTGGGAACCAGGAGAAGCTTTAAGGGTGCTCTTTTTACAGAGGACACCCCAAGGAATCACTGCTCCCTGGGCTGATCCAGCAGAGCACATAAAGCCCGGGTTGATCTGTCCTGCAGCAAATCCCTGCTCCATGTGCTTTTAACTTGGAGCAGTTGCTCATGCTCCCTTTGCCTGAAATTTGGAGTTTTGCTGAATCACTGGGCAGTGAACACAAACCCTTTTTTTTTTCAGGGCTGGAAGCCAGGTGGGAAGGACTCAAACTCTGTTGCTGCTGAGCTCCTGAGGCAAAACTCTCCTCAGGTTCAATGCTGTGAGGGCAGGCCTGGAGCCAGGAGACAGAGGGAAGTTTTCCACTGCTAAGGAAATAGTTTTTTCTTTTTAAGACTAACTTAATCACCAAACTGGTGAGTAAATTAAAATGTTTACTGCAGGTGAACAAAGACGTTCTCAGTTATGCTTTCAGGAGCTGGGAATGCTTCCCTTTGAGCAGGGCAGATGCTTGGATTCTAAAAAATGACCTAACAAGGCTTTATTATGTTGTAATTTTAATTATAGCATCACCTAACATTCCTCACAAGGTCCTGCCACTCACAGTGAAAGGTGCACTGGGACCATGTAAGGTTTGGTACCCAAAACAGAGTTTGGATGATGGATCCTGTCTGCTATCCAGATGGGAATCAAGGAATAACACACTGAAAGGACTTTCTGGCTGTGTTCAGCCTCCCTGGATTATTCAATCCATCATTTTCAGCCTCACAAGGAAACCTCACCTGCTTTTCCCCACACTGACAGGGCTTCAGTTCAATCTACCCTGCTAAATGTGACATTTTGAGAGGCAGAACAGGAATTCCCCAAACGAGGAGCAGCTTTGCAGAGAAAGGAATGATCATCATTCACCAGATAACCCCAAACATCATTTTCATTCATTTGTCCTTACAGGTTTCTTTTCAAAGCACCAGCTGTGTCAGCCTTTAGCTCGGGAGACAGCACAAAAGGCTCATTCCTGTTCATTCAGGAATTGTTTCTGTCAAACAAGGGAATCCAGCAGTAGAGCAGCTCTTACCTCAACATGTACAGAACAATAATAATAAATACTATGACTAGGAGGGAGGACAGGGCCACCATCACAGCTATAATGGGAGTCTCATCTGCAAGAGGAAGAGAAAGGTGTGGTTATGGACATTGGAAAGCATCCAGAGCCATCATTTAACAGGGCTGAGTTCTACAATATCTGCTGGAAGAACAATTCTGATGATGATATTAGTAATAAAAACATAATAAATAATAAATAGTATTAAGTGATGTTGCATTTTTCTTTTCAGTCTGAGAGTGAAGACAGAAAAGGATGAGTGAGCACCATGTGCCTCAGGCACTCCCAGGTCAGATTAAAACCTGAAACCACCACTCAGAGCACCTCAATCTTCTCCAGGAGTTGGGTCACTGTGAAATTGTGACCTTGCAGATGAAAACAGTGATGGAGAAAGTTGGGACTGGGCTGCTTGGGGGGTTCCTTCTGCACAAGTCAATGTGCATGTGGTGGCCCAGCAGCCACCAGTAGAATTTTCCTGTCAGTTGGTGGTTTACAAAATTTTCTGCCTGAGACTGAAGGGTCCAGAGAAGTTCCCAACAGGCCTCTGAGTCTGGTATAATATGTAAGGAACTTTACATTAAAATGAGTGGAAACTGTGGCCTCTCTCAGATCCCACAGATACTTTTGTAACGCCACCATGACTTTGCTCCCAGTTCTTGGTCAAACAGGACAAGAGGGCAAAGCTTCCTGCTGCACCTGGGATCTGAACACCTCCAGGGTGAGATTTGGTCTGGACCTGGCTGCCCAGAGAAGCTGTGGCTGCCCCTGGATCCCTGGAAGTGTCCAAGGCCAGGCTGGATGGGGCTTGGAGCAGCCTGGGACAGTGGAAGGTGTCCCTGCCCATGGCAGGGGGTGGCACTGGATGAGTTTTAAGATCCCTTCCAACCCAACCATTCTGTGATCCTGTAATTACAGAATAATTTGGGTTGGAAGTGACCTCCAAAGACCATCTAGTCCAACCCCCTGCTCTTTCCTCCCTGGAAATACAGAGTTTAGACAGCAGGAGAGGTCAGACACCAACAGGCCACCAAGTGTGACCCAATTTGGCTCCCTTGCAGAAGCTCCTCAAGGGCAGGTGCCTCACAATCCCCTTGCAAAAACCACTTAGATTAGTCTGAAACATTCCCACCTCCACAACCACAACAGTTTTCTTTTTTTTTTTTTTTCTTTTAAAGAGTCCATTTCTATCTTGTGCTGGAGGTCAGTGAAGCAGTGGTCGGTGCTGGCAAATCACCCAGATGGGTTTGAGAGCCAAGCAGCTCCAAATGGCCCTGAAGGGCATTTCTCAGATAAATGTGGATGCCAGCCATGCCAGCTGGGGTTATTTCCATTTTTCATCAGCTGCCTCCATCTGAGGGGACCAACACACCGTGTCTATACAGCCCCAAGAGGCTGCAGGGCACGACCCCTTCTCCCACCTTCTGTGCCTCCATTTCCCTGCAGATTCCTGCTCCATGTGTCTCAGCAATTTCAGCCAGCAGATTTCCTTAGGTGGGGTTTATTTTGTCCATCTCTGTGCTAGCCAAGGGCACTCTGATTATATTTCTGTGTTTGTCCCTCTGTGGCATGAGGTCTGGGAATGTTATTTCTATTAAAACATACGGTTTTTGTGTCATGATTTCAAGGCAATGACCCAGTGTGGCAAATAAAAAAATTAAAATATCCTGGTTTTTGCATGTCTTTGTCCTTCTCATCTACTGCCCTAATGTGGCAGCACCTCCCACAGCCCAAAAGGAATTTATTGGCCTCCTGCACACCTCAGTAGGTGATGAGCTTTGGCATTCCCCATCTTGACACTTCCCAAAAGAAAGAACAGGTTGGTCTTGGCCCAACCACAGCCAGCCCTGACCTCTCACTGAGACTTCTGAGCACAGCCACCATCTCTATCCTGGCTGCAGGAGAGGAAGGAGAGCTGCATTGCCAAAAACTGTGGTGGTAAGTCACCCTTGGACCATTTTTTCCTGCCTTGGCTGGAGTTAAGCTCAGCCTAACCAGTGCTGAGCCGGGCTGGAGCTGTGGGGCAGCGGTGGCTGGTGGTTTGTAAGTGAGGTGTGATTTGTGGGCAGGGGTGGCTCTGGCAGCAGGGTGCAGGTTTGAGGGCAGGAGTGGCTCTGGCAGCAGGGTGCAGGGGAGCTTGGAGGTTTTGGGGTTTTTTTGCAGCCGTTCTTTCCATGTATCTGGAGGGATGAGGAGTCGGAGCTTTCCCATCCAGCAAAGCCCAGGCAGAAAATGAGCTGGAGGGTCCCCAGCTGCTCCCTCCTTGCCCTGCCAGCCCTGCTGAGCTGTGCCAACCCCCATGCCCCAGCTCCTGTCCTGCTCCAGCCTCAGCCTGAGGGTTTCATGCTGGCAATCCACTTGGAAAAGGGACAAGGACTCAACCTTCTGCTCCCACAGCGCTGGAGCAGCCACCACGGTCCAGAGCTTGGAAGGCACCAGGACGCTGAAATCTTGTCCTGGCCCCTCTGAGGAGCCACCAACCCCTCCTCTGGTGCTTGGGATCATGTCCCAGCTGTAAGCAGAGGTGTTCTATAGGCTGTTCCCTGCACGTCCCCCGGACTTGGGTGCAGCCATGGCAGAGGGACAGGGCTGAGCAGCCCATCCCAGCTCACAGCTGGCAACATCTGCCCACAAAATCAGTCACAGAATGGTTTGGGGTGGAAGGCACCTTAAAGATCATCCCATTCCACTCCCTGCCACAGGCAGGGACATCTTCCACCATCCCAGGTTGCCCCAAGCTCCATCTAAGCTGGTTTTGGACACTTCCAGGGATGAGGCTGCCACAAATCTCTGGGCATCCTGTGCCAAGGCCTCAACCCCCTCACAGTCAGGATTTTACTCCCAATATCTAATCTAAACCTACTCCCAGTATGAAGCCATTTCCCCTTGTCCCATCACTCTATGCTCTTGTAAGAAGTCCCTTATTTCACCTGATTTCCTAACTATATATTATTAATATTAACAATATTAATATAAATCTTGTTAGGAAGTCAGATGTACTCCCATTTTTTTTTCTTTGCCCTCGGGAGCAGGGATGAACGATGGCAGAGAGAGCAGAAAAATCAGGCCTAAGCCAGGCCAGATCTGAGGGAATTACACTGAGCATCTCTGCAGAGGCTTAGCCACGATTTCAAACGAGTTCCCTCAGTCCTGCATCCCTTTTATTCCCCCTGGTGAATGTGTGCTGCCAGCCAGTGCTGCAGAGCACCTGTCTGTTCCCTGGACCATCAGTGGGCTGGGTGAGCCAGGCACAGCGAGCAGCACAAGGCAGAGTTTGCAAAGCTGCAACACCCATCAGAGCCAGGATGAGAACACACGGAGGCAGCTGATTCCTCCAGGTGGGAGCCAGCCCAGCTCTGCCCGCTCCTGGAGTGCTGAAGCCATGAGTAATTGCAAATATTCTGGTAGAGATGCCAGTTCTCAGAGCTGAGAGATGGAAAAAAAAAAATGTCCCTAAAGTGCTGTTCTCTTAGAAGAAATGGATTTGTGTTACAGCTTGCCAACAGAATGAAGGGGAACAATAATTATTCCCATCATCTGCAGGATGGGTTTGGATCAAATCGCGTAAGTCACAGTAAATAAAGACAATTCAGCAGCAAAAAAAACCAAACAACCAAAAAGCAAATTGCCTGAACGGCTTCTGAGACTTTGGTCAGCCAGCTCTAGGGATGTGCTGACATTCTCAGAGCAGGAACAATTCGTATCTAATAGGACATGTACAAATTGGAATGGGATTGTTTTGTTCTAAGAAGAAAAGCTCAACAGAAATTAAGATATCAGTGTGTCACCAGCTCTTCTAAAGAGCTTGAGAGGCTTCATAAAAGCACATTTGGAAGTCCTAAGGACAGCTCTCTAATAGCAGAACGCTTCTGGAAATGTTTTTACTGAGTAAAGAGCAATGAAATATAACATTCTTACCTCTTCTGTCAGAGTTACCTGCAGAAAAAGAAAACAAAAGTCTCTTAGCAACAAAGGAACAAGACACTTTAATAAGTCAGGAAGGATCAAAGACCAAGACAGGAACAAATTTAGTAACTCTCATCATCTGCCTGTAAATCTTTCCTTTAAAACACTAGCTATAAAACCAGGACGTTAAAATGAATTTCTGAGCAAGGAAAAAGGAACAAGTCCTGAGTTTTTATCAGCAGAACAAGGAGTTGAAGCCAAGCTTTAACATCAATAAACACAACTTACTGTTTAAACCCATAACCAGCAAGTCACTGGTGTAATTCATTAGCACTTAAATATCAAGAGATAACACTGGTGCATAATTTTAAGAGAGTGGCTGAGCCAAGAGTTCAATTAAGAGCAGCTGGGCTCAGGGATGGGGGCGAGGAGCATCCAAGGAAACTCTCTACCTGCGGGGTTGGATGTCTCATCCAGAGGACACCAGAACAAACCTGTGCCAGGGAGAGCAGAGCCTGGCTCTCCTGGGGCAATGCTGCTGGCACAGGCACCCCATGGCCATGAGCTGTGTGTGTGAAGAGCTGCAGCAGAGGGCTGAGGACAATCCTGGTGGGTCTGGACAAGGAGGAACTGCCTGTACAACCTGTGACTTCCTGCCCCAGTCTCCTTCTCAAGCACCACTTAATTCTTTCATGACTAACACCAACATTCCCTGTTAAATCTAATGGCAAGGGCAGCCCTAAAAGTGATTTTGCTCCTTGACAAATCACCTGAGATAAAGAAAGAATTAGGTTTGATCATTTGTTCTCTGGGCTGACATCCAGTGAGAAGCCACGTCTGGCCTTGATGGCACAATGGCCAATGTGTCATGGAATACACCAGGGGATTTCACCAAAACCAGTAACCCAAATCATAAAAAGGCAGTGGAGACACAAAAATTATAAATTCAGGCCCCCCCATGAGCAGACATCCTATAACAAGATCCAGGTACTAGCAGCACGTAAAGCTTTTGCCTCCATCTCTCCTGCAGTATGTAGGCTACATTTATACCAAACTTGTCCCAGGTGTGTGTCTAAGGCTATGCCAGACTCCTCCACTCTGCAAAAAAAAGGATTTGTGTTGGGAAAGAAGCTGGATGAGCTCAGGGGTGGCAGAACACTACAAAAGCTGGGTTGTGAACTTCCTTCAGCCACATCCCTTCCTATGCTGGTAGCAAAGACAACATTACTGCAGCTTCACCAGCTGTGGCTTCCAAAGATTCCCAGAGGAAGAGGGCACACACATCTCACTGAGGTGCAGAGACACCCAACACCCAACATCCCTTGGGAAATTGGTTCTTAAGGAATATACACTTGACACCTCCCTGCATTAACCCCATCATTATCTTGTTTCAGGGTTTTCTAATCCACAACCAAGTTACCAGTCCTGTCTTTCCACTAAATCCCAAGGTTTCCATCTTCCTGTTGCAAGCTGGAGACAAACAGTGTCCAAACTGGGTCTCAAACAATACAATGAGCAAACCATGGCTGAAAAGCCACAGCTCAGCAAAGTCACCTCAGCCTCTTTTTTGCCTGATTTTTCACTCTTAACCCAGAATGAGCAGCCAAACTATGTTTTATGGGGTCACTTTCCTGATGTGCCAAGAGGTGAATGAGATCAGGATGACAAAAGAGACAATTCTTGCTCATCTGGACCTCTCAAAGATTGAAGTTGCCCAAGTAACAGGGAAAATTGATAATCCTGAGAATCAAAGGATAGTTTGGGTTGGAAGCAAAGATTATCTAGAGCACCTGTGGATATTTTTCACTAGATGATCTTGGCCCAAACCTTTGGTCAGATAAATCTCTTCTGATCTGGACCGTTCAGGGAGTTCTCTGGTTTTGTACCACCACGGAATTTGCCCCAGAGTGTTTTCCTTTGTTTTTGCTCCATTTTGCTCAGCAAAACAAAAGAAGAGCTAAGAAACAAACCCAGAGGTGGGGTGGCCTGGAGAAGACGAGGTGGAGGAGGTGCCTACCATTGTGGGAAGCAGAAGAGGTCTCCTGTGTTGTCATCACCAAGCTGAAATTCCTCTCCGTCGCCTCCGCCTCCGTGCTGGGGACAGCGGTGTGCGGAGCCGGCGGCGTCACGCTGGGGAGCAGGGATGGGGCTGGGGGCACAGGCACGGTTGTCCCCAGGGTGGAGGAGATGTTGAGGCTGCCAGTGGTGGCGTTGGGGGAGATCCTGGCGGCGGTGGTTGGAGGAGGTTTTGGCGCTGTGGTAGAAACAGTCCCTGGAGTGCTCATGTTGAGTCTGTTTGTGTTGGGCGTGGTCCCATCTTCAGGACCTGCTGTAGGAGCTTTGGTGGGGCCCCTGGGGGAGGTGGACACTGTTGTGGGTGGCTCTGAGAAGGGAAAAGCACAGGGGAACCTCCGTGAGATTCTTTTCTGTGATACTGAGGGGTTTAGATGCTGAAGATTCACGTGAATGCAACTACAAGGATAAAACACCCAACAAATCCTGAGCGCAGGACAGGAAATGCCCTGCGCAGCAGGTGATGCAAATGCCATAGAAATATAACCCAAACAGGTGCTAATCATGGGGAGGTACAAGCATTACAGCCCCTGGAGGTGAGGATCAATATCAGTCAGAGCTAAACCTGTGGGCCTTATTTATGAGCACCTGAAGCTCATCACCCTCCTTCCAACATTTTATGTTACAGTTATGTGGATGCCCCAGAGTGTTTTCCTTTGAGCACATTCACACTCACTCCTTTGATCCTAAAGGTGGGATAAAGGAGAGATGAGGAGCACAGTTTACCTGTTGTAATGTTGTTAGCACCTACAATTATCAGGCCACTTCCGAGCAAAAGGAGAAAGAACCACAAATCCATGTTGACCTGGGGAGGAAAGCACAGAACACTTATTTAAACCTTCATGCAATATTCACACCAAAATAATCCAAGGTGGGGACATTGCAGTGCATCTTGTAAAGCTCAGAGGGAGGAGTGGAAGTGTGGCTGCAGTCCCTGCAGGCACCTGGATGGGAAGGATTTATGGGTGAGTTCATACAACCCCAAGGGGAAAGAACATGGAGAAATCCCAGCCTGGTGGAGCAGCAAAAGCGTCCATGGATGAAACAAGGAATGGGTGAACTGTGGGAGAGCACGAGAAGAACAAGCTGAGCACTAAAACCAAGTATCTGATCTTAAAGGAGATTAATAAATTGTCCATTTAGTGGTCTGCAAATGAGTGTACTCTGAGCAAACTCGAAGGCAATTTAGGTGAAAACCACGGCAGAGAGCCTTGATCCCAAATGCCCCAAAAGTGGAGGCAGGAATGAAGGAGAGGTCAGCTCCCCCTGGCTCACTGACACCAGAAATTTTGCAGGGCAGGGGCAGAAGACTCAGCTCCATTCAAACCCCGCTGGATTCCCTGTGCATGTGGGCAGAGCAAACACTCACAAATAATCCAAGAAGATCAGCAAGCTCAGGCTGCACGCCCATACTGTACGTGCTTCCCAGGAAACGTCCAGCAAAATTACAGGACGATGACATCAGTAAAATCATTTCCCCAGCCCTTCCTAATACAAGATTTTTACAGTGATTTCTTTCCTCTGGAGACCTCAGAAAGCTCCTGAGAAATGGGTATCATCATACCCTCCCAAACACCTACGGATCCAGAGGCCCAGAGATGTGAGACGTCATCGTCTGGCCAGGACAGAGCCCAGAGCTGCCAAGTCCAGACCAGCACGTGGCCACGGGGCCTTCCAAGGATGGGCCAACACCTCTCCTCTGCTCTGAGCCCAGAGAGGGCTTGGACACAGCTCTGCTTCGTGCCATGGGCTGGCAGCTGCTGCAGGACTCCTGTCCTTCAGGCTTTTGTCCCGTGTCCAGTTGCATCTCCAGGATCTCCCAGGACAGAGCTACGAGATCTCGCTGCCAAGTCAACCCGAGGAGCTGCCAAGAATGGCTTTTATTCCCTCCCCCTCTAATAGATCTTGTGTTGTTTGTGCTTCTTCTATTTATTTAAATCTGCTTCATCTAGACCCATCCCAAACTCCGGGCAGAAGGACAACACTGAAGTCATCCGCGCGCTGGAAACGGTATCAGCAATACAAGATCCTCCCACCCCACCCGGGAGTATCCTCCCACCAGCACCACCTACTTACATGTTTTTCCTCCCCCTCCAAAAGAAAACCTGGCAAAAATCGACCTTACTCAGTGACCAAAAGGTCAGACAAACCCTGAACCAGAAGGAAACCAAGCTCTGGAGATAAGAGCTTTCCGTAGGCTCTGTCCACGGCCAGCCCTGCTGCTGCAAGCAGGGCAGGGCTTTCTCCAAGGGTCCCATTGGTGTGAGCAGTCAGCATTCCAGAGGGTTTCATCACCAGTTAAAATATCTGTCTGCATGAATTTGAACTGATTCAGTCCTCCTGTCACTGGTGAGAGCAGCACTGGTCCTGCAATGCCTCCCCCAGGCTGTGCTCCAGGGTGGGATGTCGGGAAAAACCCACAACCAGTAGTTTGATGGTTTGATGACATGTTCCACTCATGGTGATTAACACATCCCATTCAGCCTGGTCAGCCGCCTGCCAGAGTCTGAGATGAGCCTGGTCTACACAGGTTTGGCTTTGGGGAGAAAATCCAATATTTAGAAGGAATAAATTCTTCACTGTGCGGGTGGGAAGGCCCTGGCACAGATTGCCCAGAGAAGCTGTGGCTGCCCCTGGATCCCTGGAAGTGTCCAAGGTCAGGTTGGAGAGGGTTTGGAGCAACCTGGGCTAGTGGAAGGTGTCCCTGCCCATTGCAGGGGCTGGACCTGGATGGTTTTTAAGGTCTCTTCCGACCCAAACCATTCCTTAATTCTATGATCTTTGTAACTCGCTGCACGACTGTCCAAGTATCCCACAGTGGAATCCCACAGAAATAAGGTGCTCATCCCGACAGGAGCGACGTGCAGAAGCAGGAGGAAGTTAAGCACACACTGAAACTCCAGAGAATGGAAATGATGGCACAGAAATGCTCTGAAAACCTCACAAGGGCTGATGAAAGCACCAAGACCTCATCAATGCAACCACTTCCCTCTCTAGGAGCCCATCACAGAGGTGAATATGGCTCCTTTCTCTTCCCCCAATTTCTTTCTCAAAACAAGAGTTCCCCTTCATTTGGGATCCTGTTCATTTGGGATCTCCATTCATTTTGAGTTCTGTTTATTTGGGATCCCGTTCACCTGGAATCCACAATCATCTGGGATTTCCATTCATTTGTGGTTCTGTTCATTCGTGATCCCACTAATTTGGAATCCCATCCGTTTGGCATTCCCATTCATTTAGCATCCCATTAATTTAGGGTCCCTATTCACATCGGGTCCTTGTTCATTTGGGATCCCATTAATTTAGGATCCCCATTCATCTGTGATCCCACTCATACCATTTCTGGTCCTGTTTTTGGCAAGCTGTGCCAGAGCCTCCCCACATCCTCACCACACTTTCCCTTGGAATTAAAGCTGGACATGGAGGGTGGGAGGAAAGAAGGAAAAGCTGTGAATCCCCTCTCTGCTCTCCATTATCAGGAAATAACCCACCGAGGATAAAAGGGTTTGGGCTTATTTCCATAAACCACAATTGCTACATGGATGAAGAGCTACAGGAGATTCCTGGATTGGCTGCAAAGCCCCTTTGGGATGGTGGGATGATCATAGAACCGTTTAGGTTGGAAAAGACCCTTAAGCTCATCAAGTCCAGCCATTGATGAGGGTCCCTCCTTCACTGAGCCGGCAGCACAGCTCTGATGCTCTGGGATTACATCAGCAGGCAGGGAGCACTAAACCCGTCTTGATTCTACATTTAATCAGTTCATTGATCCATGAGTGGATTGCAGGAGAAGAAAGGGCTTGGCAAGGGGAGATAATGCTGGATTTTCCCGAGCCTTGCCTCACTTGCGTGAAGAAAGCTGGGTGTGGGCAGTCCGTGCAGAACCTGAGTTTTTATGGCTTTATTACTGTGACTGTCGGAAGGAATGGAATGCTGGGAGCATCCCAGCTTGCCCTGCACATCATTACCCAAAAAATCCAAATCCCTGAAGCTGCTCCTGTGACCGGCAATCAGCTGCCAGAGCTGCTTTATCACCTTAAAACCGGATCCGGAGCAGGCGAAGAGCCCTGCGCCGGGGGAGGGCTGCGCCAGCCCAGCTCCCAATTCCCAGCCCCTGCTCTTAAACACTCCCTATTCCCAAAAGCAGCATAAATAAACGCCAGCGGTTCCTCGTTCCCCGCTCCTTAACATAAAAGGCCTCCAGAGTCCTACCCCAAAGCTGGAGAAACCCGAGTCTCCCTTCCCCCTCGGCTCCCTCCCCTGCTGGTTTCGGAAACGGAGAGGAAATACTTGTAATGTTATCAACATAAACACAGCTCTTGGCCGGCTGCAACATCCTGCGAGCTCTGCAGAAAAACACCCTGACGTCAGGGCGCCGGCTCTGCCCAGGAGAACGGAGCCCGGCTCTGGCACCGCTGCTCCGGAGGGTCGGGATGCTCGGGCATCGTGCCTCTGCTTGAGACCTTCTTTTTTTCAAAGATCAGCCTTGGAAACCTCGATAATTGCCACTGGTGTGCCTATAAATATTATATATATATGTGTATTATTTTTTTTTTTTGGTAGATATAGATATATAGATATGGATACGTAGTGTATGTGCACTGCATTCTCCCATAAACTGCTTGGCATCTTCCTTATAGGAAAGGCTGGATTTTAAGCTGTAGGATGTATGTTTTGAAAGAAGCAGATCTTGTCAAGATGATTGATGCTGGGGGGGCGGGGGGGGAATAAAGGAAATAATCTCTTTATAAAGCAATAAATGGCTTCAAAATGCCTGTGCTGGCGCTACAGGGGGGTCAGGCTGCAGGATCACCCCGCCACGCTTCCAGAATGCAAAGAATTGGAGTTTATTGCTGCAGAAACTGCCCAGATCCAACCCGGATACAGCCGTCCACAATCAAAGGCAGGATTTACCCCCACCTCTGACATATTCCTAATTCCTGGAAAATGAGGCAATCTTTTTCTCCGTGCACTGAGGAGACACAACCTGAATTCTAACCAGCTTTCCCGGGACCCCAGAAATCCCTGCTGTCATCAGGAGGATGCTGAAAGGCAGTGGTTCAACTGATACTGCCTGCCTGCACTGTGCTGGCTCCCACTGCAGTGAAAAATAAAAATAAATGTTCAGCTTTCCTATTTATTTGTTGGCGAGGAGGAGAGGGTGCAGAACTGGGAGCAAGGTTGGCTCTTTGAAGCAGCTCACAGTAGGGCGAGAACAAGCACGAGCATAAAGAAAGGGGAAAAAGGACATTTTTTAATTCTTTTTGGTGGCAGCAAGCCATCAGCAAGGCTCAGCCACCCTGGAAAACAAACCTGCCATTCCCTCTGCTCCTCCCTGCTCCTTTTAAATCCTGTTTGTGGATTTCCAGCCTCTCACTGGAGCTGTGATCCACAGCAGAGGAGTTTGTCCGATAGCAGGGCAACTTCATCGTAACCCCAAACCTCTGGATGAGATGCAAAGGATGTAAAAACACACATGGAACAGCCGAGGGCTGCGGCGAGTTGGCCATCACAGGGAGAGAAGAATTGAATTTAGGGAGGAAAAAGGGTTTTGTTGCACTAAAACCCAGTGACTAATTCCTTGCATGTGTCTCCGAAGCTGAAGCCAGGCCTTTGATGTGTCACTGAGCACTATCCCCCACCCTCTGCTGTTCCACTCTTCACCAGAAAAGATGAATCACAGCAGCCATTCACCCTTTCTGAAAATCCATTTAGTTTTTTTCCCTTTTTTTAAATTTTTTTTTGTTTGTTTGTTTTAAATAAACAGGCAACTTCCCCAAGAGTGACAGCCCCTATATGGAGAGGGGCAGGAGGAGGAGGAGGATGAGCCTGTGGGAAGGGCCTGGAGCTTGGCTTTCTCCACCTGCTGAACCTTCCACAAATCACTGCTTTCCTGCACATCAGGATTTGCTCATGGCATGGTTTGGAAGGCACCTTAAAAACTATCCTGTTCCAACCTCCTGCTGTGGGCAGGGACACCTTCCACCACCCCAGGGTGCTCCAAGCCCTGTCCAGCCTGGCCTTGGACACTTCCAGGGATCCAGAGGCAGCCACAGCTTCTCTGGGCACCCTGTGCCAAGGCTTTAACAGCCTCACATTAATGAATCTCTCCACCTAATTCTGCTTTCTGGCAGTGTGAAGCCATTTCACCCTGTCCCATCACTCCAGGCACTTGTTCAAAGTTCCTCTTCAGCTCTTCTGGAGCCTGTTTGGGCACTGGAAGGTTTTGAAGGCCTCCCTGAAACCTTCTCTTCCCCAGGTGAACACCCCCAGCTCTCCCATCTGTCTCCAGAGAGAGGGGCTCCAGTTCTTGGAGCATTTTTATGTCCTTCAGTTCAACAGGTAAACACACACTCATTTTTCAAACAGCAACATCATGATACGTGCAAGGAGGGAACCCAACCCTATTCCCATCTGGATTTCTGGGCACCTAGAAATATCTGTCACTGTCAGGATAATATTAAAATCTGTTTCTCTGGACCAGGATCAGTCTTTCCTGTGGATATGAACTTGAGTGAGATGTTAACCCATCCCACAGTGACCTGGCAGCAGCAATGTGCATGAAGCCATCGTGGGGGGACGGAGAGGATCAGGTGTTCCCCAACCAGAACCTGGAAGGAGGTTCCCCAAGCAGGTCCAGGGAGGGGATCCT
>VWYO01021636.1:5004-15353 GCA_013400275.1 Rhadina sibilatrix | reverse complement strand
GGACAGTCTTAAGCTGCACCAAGAAAAATTTAGGCTGGATGTTAGGAATTTTTTTTTACTGAAAGAGTGATAAAGTACTGGAATTGTCTGCCCAGGGAGGTGGTGGAGTCACCATCCCTGGATGTATTTAAAAAAAAGACTGGATGTGGCACTCAGTGCCATGGTTTAGTTGAAGTGTTGGAGCATGGGTTGGACTCGATGATCTTAAAGGTCTCTTCCAACCCAGTGATTCTGTGATTCTGTGACTTTTTTGTTTGCTGTCATTTTTTGTTTGGACTTTTTTATACTTTGGAAGGGAGATTGTCTTTTGAATATATGACAAAATTAAGATTACTTTATGAAAAGTGAATGAAAACTTTTGGTTTTTCTCTCTATAAGACTTTTACTGAAAATGAAAAGTGTAAAATTTTTACAAAACTCATGAAGTGTTTCTGCCTTTTTGGACGTCCCTCCCTCCCCTTTAAAGTATGCTCACCACTTCTATAAAATGTCCCCCAGTGGATTAGATCAGTGATGTATCTTGCCCACCTGTAGTAGGAGAGGCTATCTAGGGAAAGCAGGTCAGCCTTGCTGCTGTTTGCAGTCTCATGCCTTTGTTTTCTCCCAGTATCCAGAATTCTGTTTAGGATATTAGAAGTACAACTCTGAAACAGGGGATTTAAGGGTTAAAGGGAATTCTAGAATAGTTGAGGTAATGTATATGAACATGTAGGATTCATTATCTTGCTCTCCAAGGACTGAAAGAAAGCAAAGAGATAAGGGGCCCTTCGAAGGACACCTGGTCCCTATTAAAAAGTTGCTGAGCTTGCAAAATAAGAGGGGGCCCCTTTGTAAAACTGGAGGGAACATCTCAGTAAAGAGGGAATACGCATGCGTAGACCTCATTGGGTCAAAAATTCATAGGAAGTAAACTTTGGTTTCCTCATCCCTCCAAGTCCCCAGACTCAATTAAAGACCACTGACTCAATAAAAAGGACAAACTACGCAGCCGCAACTGATTTGCATACGAAGCGGAGAGCAGGTGGGGACAGGTAATAAATATGTATAGGCGTTATAGAATATGCATGATTTTTGTAGATAAATAGAAGGGTGGAAATTGTAAGAGGTACACAGGATTTGGGAAGATGCTCTCCCCTTGCATCCAGCTCTGAATAAAATATGTACCTACTTTACAACTTTAACAGGTGGTGGAGTTTTGAACCACGTCTCAACTCTGCCTAGTCCTAATAAATATCCATTATCCATTTATAGATTTATTGTATGTGAATTTATTGAATGCCTTCCTGACTGTGGGAAAATAAGGGAAGATTGATGAGCAGGATTGTAAATGCACTTAAGTTACTTGCAGCTGGGGTGTAAAAAAACACATCTATCATATCAGCTATCATTTAGCCTTGTGTGTTTGGCAAGTAGAACACCTGTGTTTAGATAATATAGGCTTATGACAGACTTAGAAGCACCCCATCGGACATGCTTGAGATTCCTGCCTTGCTGAGGGAAAGATAAAAGCATAGTAAGAAATTGCGCCTGCGTGAATGTTGTGGTTTGACCCCAGCTGACAACTAAGTAGCACACAGCAGCTCACTCATTTGCCTCTCCCAATAGAATCAGGAAAAAAGTAAAATTCATGGGGCTGAGATAAGAACAGTTTAATAACTGAAACAAAGTAAAATATAATAACGCTAGTAGTAATAATTATAATAATAATTGAAATGTAAATGAGAGAGAAAGAGGAATAATCATAGAATCACAGGGTTGTACGGATGTGGACGCGCATGCTCTGTGTAGGGGGCCACCATCCTGTTGTACGGACACGCATGCTCTTTGTAGGGACCCACCATTTTGTTGTATGGATGGCTCTGCTGCACATGTGCAGTGTCGTTGCAGAGAACTGCCCGCTCCTCCACCATGCCCATACTCAGTGGTGCTGGGGGGCCGCCCGCGGGGTCGGTGAGGCTGGCTGCGGGGACGGGGGGCCGGCCACGAGGCTGCCCATGGGGACTGCCGAAGATGCGCCTGAACTAGAATGCTTGTTTATAACTTCACTAAGCACACAACACGCCAGGAGCAATCTAGCAGCTGTTCAATCTCTGAGTGTAGCTGCGTCAAAGAGCTGAACACTGATAGGGTCCCAGAGAGACGCAGTAAAAGCTGAGTCAGGATCTACATCAGGGAAATTCTTCTGCACCCAGCACAAGAGATCTTTAAGTTCATGCTTGGGTACGGCACTAGAATTAGATTGTATCAGCGTTTCTAAGTGTTCATACACATCCCTCTGTTTCCTTGACATGCTTGTCCCTTGTTCCCTGGAGCTCACCTGATTCTTCTGACAGGCGATTATTTTTTCAGGCTCTGTCCGTATTCAAACCTGTGGCACGGTTCTTCTGGTTCCTTTCGCCAGCTACTGGAGCGTCAATAATCCTTCCTTTCAGGATCTGTGTTTCCCACGATCCAGCTTCCTCTAGCTGACTTTTTTGCAGTTCCCCAGGGCGTCCCACAATCTGGTGAATGCCAGGGCACCACTTTATCGGGATATGCGAGAGACGGGACCTCTGACGACTGATGTGAAGACGTTTTCACCCTCTCTGAGACTGATGAAGATAAGAGCAATAAATCATCCTTTTAACACGTCTCTCAGTGGTCTCGTCTCTTGCATATCCCAATATTTAATACAAGAAGAGTAATGTATTAAAGACAGGTGATGATAGTGTACCTAATAATTTCTACCTAATAGTGTGCCTTCTGGGATCAGTTTTGGGACTAGATGGCTGTTTTTTTCCATCCATTATATTTATTAATTCCTGGTCATAACACAGAAAGCAACATTGTTCTCAGGAAATTTCATTACTATGCTAGAGTAGGAGTATCATCTCTGTGAATATTTATATTATGCAGGAAGGTTAAGAGATATGAAATTAAATGACTGGGGTAAAACATGCCAAAAAAAGTAAATGTGCTTTTGCTATAAATTGGGAGATCATAAACTCTAAATGATGGGAGATAATGTACTATTACATTTGTATTTTTTTTTTAATATTCCTAGTAAAGAACTGTTATTTCTATTCCCAAATATTCGCCTGAAAACCCTTAATTGAAGAATTATAAGAATTTGGAGGGAGGGGGTTTACATTCTCCATTCCAAGGGAAACTCCAGCTTTCCCTAGCAGATACCTGTCTTCCCAAACCTAGACAGCATATAATGTACTGTTGCTGGTGATGCAAAAGCAGTGCTGCCCCAGGGGTGCTCACAGGTCTGCAAGTCCTCCCATGTGCTATGCTTTGCCTGAGTTTCAGTTAGTCTCTTTCTCTGCATGTTATATTTGAGTACATAAATTTGCTGTTACCTTCCATGATGTTTCCCTGCAGCCTTTCTGCTTAGTTTTAACTAGATGGGAATGTTTAGGCAGCCTTTGCAATAATAAAAAAAAATTAACAATATACATCTGTTACTAGCACTCTTAGGTGAGATAATTTGGGACAAGGTTTTTCTTCCTTTTTGTCCCTCAGCAGGCCCTAAGAGTCTTAGACTATAAAAACATTAACTTTGGAAAATTGTCAAATTGTGACTGAAATGGCTGAAACAGAGGTTTGAAACGATCAATGGAGGAGAAAACTGGAGGGGATTTGTGAGATTGGGAGACTTAGGAAAGGAGAGAAGATGCAAGGTGGAGACCCAGACAAGAGCAGATATGTAAAGACCATGCTGTGCTTCACTGTGAAGCGGATGCTTAGCAGCAGCAGCATATGCATGGACTGCTCCAGGACAATTGGCTTGTGCTTTTGGAGTTGCATGAGGCCCTTGGACTTCTGAGGGGTGGCTCACAGTGGATGCAGAAGTGTGGTCTCTGGGGGGTGACTCAGGGGTGGCAGACAGATGGGACTTGCTGGCATTGGAGGAGTGGATTTGCCTGACTGTGCTACAAGAGGAAGTGCACATTGTAGTGTGTGGATGTGAGAATTACCAGACAGCATTTGTTCTGCAGAGCTGCTGGGGAGCTGTGTTGGTGCATGGGCATGTGCCCAGGTGGGCTTGGTGGGACTGAGGGCAGCCTGGTAGAGACACTTGTGGGTGTCTGTGGGTGTGTGTGGGCTGCAGGCCACAAGATACAAGCAAGTTGAAATTCAGTGGTTTTCAGAGAGTTCATGGAAGGATTAAGTACAGTTGCAGTGAAAATACTTGCTGGATGTATAAAACTTTACAAGTCCATTTTTTTCTTTTGGGGAGATAACAAAACATTATTTAGGTTTCTTGTAGCAATTATAAATGAAGACTCACAGACTCCCCCTGGCAATCACAGAGAAATTGTTTATTGCAAAAAACCAGGCCTTTTATGCTGTATTCAGATGCTAAGCTCTTATCTGTTTACATTCTTATGAAGAAAAACAAACATGCATTGGCTGCCTGCCACTGCAGATGTTGCTGTTCACATGTTGTCTTATCCAATAAGCTTTTTGATCACAGTGTTCACACATACCCCTAACCAATCAACACCCCAAACATGAGGTGTCCACGCCCTGGTTATGTAACTTGTTTTCTGGTTATAGAACTTACTTTTTGTCTTTCATGCTGCCCATACACTTCCCAGAGTACCTTTCATGGATTGTCAGAGAGCAAGAGTGAACAAAGTGAGCAAAGGCCTTCTACTTATTCTAGGAGACTTTTCGTGTCTGCTACAGTTTCTTTTTTTACTCTATCACCTGTGTTTCCCTCTCAAATGAGATAGAATAAGGAGTTGCTTCTTTGTGCTGTGGCTCATTAAAGGAAGGTGTTAGAGGAGCAGTCACATTGGACTCATGTTCTTTAGAAACTCCAGAACTTGGTACTCTTAGGGCAAAACACAGATGTGAAATCAGTGTGAAATGCACTGTAGCAGTGTGATTTTTAGATGGTGGTGATTTATTAAAAATATGAATATCGACCTAATACCGATATCCAACTGAGATGGACAAAAAACTCTAACAGTTTAAAGTTAGAAAGTGTATGTTTATTGCAGCGCCGGGCAGCATGCGGGATAGCTTCCAAAAACATACCGCGCTTTACAGAGAATCACAGAGTCATTTTATTTACAAAACTGTTGAATATCCAAAATACAAATGCATATTCATAACCTTGGTACATCCCATTCCCCGCTTTGTATGGTAATTAGCAAAAAAGCAATTAAGCATGCTCAGTTAATCTTTTGAATTGGGTCGGTGGTCCCATTCAAGAGGAGTGGGCCTAAAATGAGGAAGTAAAATGATTTCATCTCTCTGAACTTTCTACCTTTTCAATGCAAATGTGACAAATGAGTGTTGGTAGGACTCCCATTTCCTTAGGTACGTGACTTTCAATGAGTTTCAGAGTATGGAAGTCTCTGTAATTGTCCTGTGTCCCTAAACCTATTTATCAGGTTCTCTATTTCTTGTTGCAAGCACAGCTAAGCAAACATAAAGTTGACAAGCAATCAGTTATTTGGAAAAAGTTAAGCCTAGTTTTCCTTAACTAACTACAAAGCTTTTTAATTAACTCCAACAACAGCAAGGCCTACCTCTAACTAAAATCTTAGTTTTCCTAAAATCCTATATTCTTTAAAGTCTATGTCTCAGTGTAGCTGTTACCTATATCCCAATAAGCATCTCCTGTGGAAAAGCTGCTTGGGAAGGATTCAGACAAAGCAGTCAAGCCCACACATCACACACGCCATGGCTAGCTTAGCAAAGAGAGGCAAGAAGGGGCCTTTGTATGATCAGTTCCAGCTAGGCTTATTCCTGGCACCGAAGGGAAATCAGGAACAAAGACCTTGCTATGTGCTGTGCACAGGCCTAAATAGGGGTCAGGAACCAATGGTCTGAGGGCACGGGGGCGGTACAAGGGGCAGGGCAAAGGTCAGTGACCTATAGGGAAGACCAGGCTGCCCACCAGGGATACAACAACCAATGAGGAAGCAGGGAAAGAAGAAACCACGAGAACCAGGGGCATGGGGAGAGAAGCGACCAGGGCAGACCACATAGTGTGCAAAGCATCATGGGGGAGGACTTTCTTTCAGCCTAGACACGGAAGACTCTGTGGTAGTTCCTTCCAAGGCAGGACCCTGGGAATTCCCCCGAGGGGTTCGAGGGACTCCACAATGCACCTCTGTGTCAGTGCATGGCTGCTCTGCTCTTCCAATTGCTTCTTGCTACCACATATAGGAAATAAGATAAAGTATGATGGATGGCATTTAAAAAATGCAATGCACTATGTATTTGAGAAGGAAAATCCTTATTCCTACTGAAAGTTTACTGGTTTTATTATACTTTATGGGGGCTTTTTGGCTTTGGGTATTTCACTGAAGAAGTGATAGCAATGGCACCTTAACTTAACAGTCTGTGTTAATAATTGTTTTTAAAATGATGATTTGTATTAAATTGCAAGCAATTTAATTTTAGTTGAATTGCTAGCTGATTAAATACCCACCAGAAGTGGATATCAGAAAACAGTTTCAGGGGACTTCCCTCCTATGTCAGGATATTTAATTTTCTATCAGCCTGGAAGGGAGACAAACAAGCCTTTGTGAAATGCACCTCAGGAAACATTCCCACCCAAGGGAGACTCAGAAAAGAGTCCAAGTGGTGTGGCTTTCACATGGTATTTTATTTACTTGCCACTCAGTTCTTTGTTCATTAAGTTTTTCACTTGTACACTGACTGTCCCATTAGAGCCTCTGTCTAGATCTAGCCCCTGACTAGATCAAATCTGAGCCATTTTACAGTGTGGCCAGGAATCGTTTTCTATTTATCACTATTTTTTTTAAACTCCCTTTTTTCCTGCTTCTATCTGCATTTCTCAGAGCAGGGATTAAAATAACTTCTGGAAATTTTTGTCATCTGTTAATTCATCTTTTGTGTTTCCTTCCTAGGCCGAATTCACCAAGCTATGGTAACATCCCTAAATGAAGATAATGAAAGTGTAACTGTTGAATGGATTGAAAATGGAGATACTAAAGGCAAAGAGGTAAACCTAATTATTTTAGAACTTTTCTCTTTAAAAAAATGCGTTATCTGCATGAATTATGCTTTGGAATTTGCACTGAAAATGGAGAAAATAAAAATCTTAATTTACTTAACAGTTGCCTTTTTCAACCTATAAATGGAACTTAAGATAATTTTAATGTAGGAGGTAATATAAAAGTGTATCTTTATTTGGAGGCCTCCAGGGGCAGTTATGAGGAATGTCCACAAAAGTCCATCCCTACAGGGGGTGCATACAGTTTTATAGGTTTAGTAAATTAGGGTAATTGACAAAAAAACACCAATTAGGAGCACAAGTGATGAGGCAATTCCCCCCTGGGTCAAGCCCCTTCTGTCTTCCCTCCCTGGGTACTAGCTGTACTTTGTTTATCATGAAGAGTTGTTCTCAACCTTGGTAGCCAGGAAGAACCAAGACAGCATAGAGACCTTGTACACTTGGGGCTTGGAGCTCTGCAATTTGTTTTCTTTCTGCCTAGAAAAAGGGCATGGAAAATTACTGGGAAAACTAGTCACTAATACAGTAGGTTACAAATATATATGTAAAGAATACAGAGAATATATTAGGGGAAAAAAGGCAAAAACGAGAATGGTGTCAGATGATTCTTTGGTTACAGACTGTTTTCAGTGGGAGTTATTAGGCAAATGCTGGTTTCTGTTGTATTAAATTTGACTTCCTGAGCTCTTTGTTATAGCTTTTATATAGTGCTTTTAATCTTTTGATTTTGAAACAGATCACAAAGGCTGAACTTGTTACTCCTTTTCGCAAGTAGAAAAATCAGATTTTCAAGAGAGAGAATGACTTGCAATTCAGACAGGAAGCCAGTGGGAGCGGGATTAAAAATCTTTTTCTGTTTGTATTATTGAGGGATTGAACTGCTAGTCTGTTTGTTTTAGGCAATAATTTTCCATCCCTGCTTTTTTTGAGAAACTGTGTCTGTCTCAGTTATGCTTTGCTGTCTCTTCTTCCTGTAAATTTTGGACCATGTTAGCCAGTTTCAGCTGAGATTTGGAGAAGCAGCTCAGAAATAATTGCATTTCACCAGTTTTGTCAAAACACAGGAAAAAGGAAAAATAAGGTTGTGGGAATGTCCTGGTGATCTCATCAGCTGAACTCATCCCACTAGACACAGAATCCATAGAGTAGTGAGGTCTTTGAAAGGTCTAGGCAGAAGAAGTAGCAGTCTAGAGATCAAAGCTACTTTAGATTTTTAGGAAACGAGTTTCAATAGATCTGAAGCCAGTTATTTTTAAGTTCCTGTCCTTTTCCCCCCTACATTTTGCAGCTTTTTGAATGAGAAACACTTTCAAGGAAAAAAATAGCATCATAAATTTGATGTAGCTGCAACTCTGCTATTACTTCTTGGGTGGTTGTAATTCATCTGTTTATTTTGCACTGTCTGGGAAATTTCAAATAATTGAGATCTCTCTCTTTTTATGTTACAAAATGTCTTTCATATTATGCAGTAACTGACAAATTAACACAGTAATACTAGCTACTTCTGTTTTAATTTAATCACTTTACAGAATTATCAATACTTATTGGTGTTCCATCCCACTCCTAAGAGGAAGGGAGCACCCAAGATTCATAGATGCCTGTGGTTGAAAAGGAATGGCAAAAGCTAGAAGGGTCCAAAAGAGCTTACAAAGTTTTATTATCAAATCATACACTTGGCGTGGAAATTGGTATAAGTTTTGCCCTTATTTTCTAGTAGTAAGAGAAATAAAAGAAAAGAAGGAAGAGAGAGAGAGTGAGAGATCAGGTAGGAGAGGAAAGATCACCAGTCCTGGTTCCAGTGTCGATCTAGCTGATGGAGTGTTCAAGGTCCTGGAGGTACCACCCAGGCTTTGTGGGGGTACCTTTTTATAGATAAGTTTTCCTTGCCTTGGGATTAGGTTTTTTGCTCTCCATGTCAATGAAGTAGCATGCACAGTCTGCTCTTCTAAGCCTTTCTGGAAATGGGTTGGGGGACTTTGAGGGTCTTTGGTGGTCTCGATCCTCCTCTACTGGATTGGCCTTCTGTCCACAGTTCATGCCCATTTCTTGATCCCGCTTTTGTGCTTGCACTGTGCTTTATGTTGTGTAGTCACTGTGGACCAGAACAGGGAAGTAGGCCCCAGAAAGGTGCTGCCCTACCTTTGTAGGGCCTTCCTCTCCAGCCACATCCTGTTCTAACTTGCCCACTTACACAGCTATCAGTCTTTGAGACATAGCAGTGCATTAACTCCTTGTTGTCCAAGCTTTGACAATTGGTTATTTTTAATTAATCTCTTTTCTGAAGGATGTATTTTCAATTTACATGAAGACCAAAGCTTACACTGTTTTTAGTGGAAATAAAATAAGATCATTCAGGTTATAGAATTAACAAATTATGGGATAAAAGCACTAAATATATTTATTGTGTATTCTCAAAAATATCAGGAGAAATGGAAAGGGTGAATAGTGTTCTAAGAATCATAAATGTATTTTGTATTCTTTCACACAGGTTGACTTGGAGAGCATATTTTCACTTAATCCAGATCTTGCACCTGATGAAGATATTGAACCTAGTCCAGAGACACCACCACCTACTTCAGCAGCTAAAGTAAACAAAATCATGAAGGTTGGTAATACCTATGCAACATGTTCATATTAAACTTTCAGTACTCCTATACATGTTGTTATACTTGAATTTTTGAATCTAACTTTTGTGTTTGTGGAGCTACTTGATAACTCTGTTCTTTTTCCTATGCTGAATAGGGGTTTCTAACAATTTTATAAGAACAGGTTTGGCAGAGAGGGAGTTGGGGACTAATATTTATATAATTAAATATATCTCATGGAAAAATATAGAAAATTTTTGGAGGTTTTTTGAAACAGTATACATAGATCAAGCAGTCTTCACCCTGGACTCCTACGGGAAGGATTTGGTAGCAATCACCTCTGTGTTGCTGATGTCATGTTATTTTTAGTCACTGGAATGAAGCAGAGGTAGGGCTCCAGTTTACATTTCCAATAATAAGATGATCAAATAACAGATATTTCTTTCTTTTACAGAGTCGACGAACTGTGGCACCTATAAAGAATGACACCTCTGCCAGAGATAACAGAGGTAAATATTCTCTCTTTCCCTTTGTTGGAGTTTGACACTGGCTAAGCGCCAGGCACCCATGAAAAATCATTTATTCATTCTCCTCTGCTATAGCTGAGCAGAGGAGGGGGAAAGAACAACTAAAGGGGTTCATGACTTGAGGTAAGGATTGGAAAAACACTTTAAGGGCAAAACAGGCTCAAAACTTAAAAGATATAAAGAAAAAATTATTAACAAGATTAAAAGAAGATAATAAGAATTAAAATAAACCTTTAGAACACTTCCCCCCCC
>VWYO01021635.1:3872-17913 GCA_013400275.1 Rhadina sibilatrix | reverse complement strand
TTTTTCATTAATTTTTTTTTTTTTTTTTTGGCCTGTGTTTGCCAAAGAGGATTAAAAAAAAAAAAAAATTAAAAAAATGAGGCAACATTTTGTTCCTGGAGGGAATTCATCTCCAGATAGCTCCAACAGGCCATTGAAATGTCCAAGTGACATTTTCAGGATCTGTCTGAGAGCAAAACCAACCCCAATCCCATCCCTTTCCCCCTCCCAGGCCTGGTCTAGAGCAGAGGATTTTGGGATTTTGGGATTTTGTCTGAGAGCAAAACCAACCCCAATCCCATCCCCTTTTTCTTCCCAGAGCTGGTTTGGAGCAGGGAATTTTGGAATTTTGTCTGAGAGCAAAACCAACCCCAATCGCATCCCTTTTCCCTTCCAGAGCTGGTTTAGAGCTCTGGAGCTCAGGGGATTTTGTCAGCGACCAAAACCAACCCCAGTCCCATCCCTTTTCCCTCCCAGGCCTGGTCTAGAGCAGAGGATTTTGGGATTTTGTCTGAGAGCAAAACCAACCCCAATCCTGTCCTCTTTTTCTTCTCAGAGCTGGTTTGGAGCACAGAATTTTTTTTGGGAGCAAAACCAACCCCAATCCCTCCCAGGGCTTGTTTAGAACTCTGGAGCTCGGGGAACTTTGTCTGAGAGCAAAACCAACCCCAATCGCATCCCTTTTCCCTTCCAGAGCTGGTTTAGAGCTCTGGAGCTCAGGGGATTTTGTCAGGGACCAAAACCAACTCCAGTCCCATCCCCTTTTCCCTCCCAGGGCTGGTTTAGAGCAGGGAATTTTGGATGGAGCAGCTCGAGGGTTTGCTCAGGCTCTGAACAAAGAGCAAAAAACCTCAGGGAGGAATCCAGGCCACTGCAGAGCTCGGCCTTATGTTGGAAAATCGAAGAACAAAGGAGCAGAATCAGCACACTGAGGGTTCTCCAGGAGAAAGGGCTGCCAGGAGCTGGGTTTTTTGTGGGTTTTTTTTTTTTTTTTGTCCCAATAATTCTTTGGGATTGGGATGGTTTCCTTTTGGCTGCGGAGGCTTTGTTACACCGGGGCTGCTCAACAATGCAAAATCCAGGCAGGAATGGTTTATCCTCCAGCAGCAGCAGCTGGGCTGATGGTGAAAACAGATCCCAGAGCAAAAATCGGGAGCAGAGAGCAGCTGATGGATAAAGCAGGTTCCCAAAATCCCCTCTCTGTGCTCCGTGGACACGTGGAGAGCAATCCCACAACAAGGAAAACTCTGGGATTGGGAGAAAGCTGAACCCCAACCTGTGACTCGTTCTGGGGAGGCAAAGCTGGGGTGGAGAGGGGTTTGGGATGAGGGAGGGAGGGAGGGAAATAAAAGGGGGCAGGGACAGGATGGGATGTTGGGAAGGAATCCTTCTCTGGGATGGATTTTCCCAGGGGAAAAGGCTGGGATGGAATTCCCAGAGGAGCTGTGGCTGCCCCTGGATCCCTGGCAGTGCCCAAGGAGAGGTTGGAGCACCTGGGGCAGTGGGAGGTGTCCCTGGGGATGGGACTGAAATTCCAGTCCCACCCAAACCATTCCAAGTTAAACCATGATGGAGATTTGGGATAAGGGAAGGAGGGACAGGATGGGGAAATGGTTTGNAAAAAAAAAAAAAAAAAAAAAAAAAAAAAAAAAAAAAAAAAAAAAAAAAAAAAAGAGGGGAAAAGGTATGAAACTCTTCCCCTCTGGGCCCTGTTTCCCTCTGTCCCAACCCTTCCCTTGCCAGGAGCCACATCCAGGGCCCCGGAGCCGCTCCTCTGCAGCGGGGACACAAAAGCCCTGGCAGAGGCTCCCAGCTCCGTTACGAAACCAGGGCCTGGGCAGGGAGCAGGGTTTGTTTTTGAGCCCTGACAAAAGGATTCCTGGCTGGGAAAAGTTTTCACATCGGCCTGGGCTGCCTTTGTTTCCACGTTCTGAACCAAGCGCGTCCCCGAGGCGGCAAAATCCCGCCTGGCTTTGGGGATGTTCCCCTGTGTGCCACGGGCAGGTGGTGCCCGGGAGGGGCTTTTTGGGGTCTTCTCCACACCCCAACCCCGCTGTTCCTTCTCCTTCTGAAGGGCCCTGAGGATGCTCGGGAAGCAGAGCAGGGAGAGGATCCCGTTCCTGGAAATCCTGGTGCTGAATCGCCCCGGAGCTCGGATTTCTCTCTGCTCTCCCCTTGGATTCTTTCATTCCCATTCTCGTTCCTCTCCTGCTTGAAGAGCTCCGTGACTCACTCAAGCTCCTCTTTCCTTCCCCCTAAGCCTGACCTACCCCACTGCCCCTTAAATAAACCACAGTTTTATCCTTTCTTACTCCCAGCAGAGCTCCAGGATTTCTCAGCTCCTGAACGAGGCTGAAACTCGAACAAGAAATTGAGTTTTTTTTTTTTTTGCCTTCCAGTCCACAACACAACAATCTTTCCACAGGGGGCTTTGTCCATCATTAAAAAACCCTCCACTGAAACCTCAGCCACGGCTCCTTCTCCTTCACATCCACGGGAATGGGCAGAATCTGTTTGGGTTTAAACATCTGGAGCTGAGCCTCTGAGTCACCCCAAGGTCCTGGCTGCTAAATAAACGGGGCAGGACGGGACAAAGCCGGGGGACAGCGGTGCCTTGGGGACAGCAGCTGGGCTGGGGCTGCACAAAAGGCTGAGGGAGCAGAGTTTGAGCTGGGCTTAGCAAACCCGGGGCAGGTTTGGGCTGACAAAAGCCTGGCTGAGCTGGGAGAGGCTCCATGGAGCCCGGGCAGGGTGAGGGGACAGCCCTGGGAAAGGCTGGGGACACNCTTTTTCATCTTCCCCAACACCGACCCAGAGGGGGAAATAAAAACCAGAAATAGCAGCAGGGTCTGGCCCGCTGAGCCAGACCTGTCTGGCCACCGTCTGGCCAAAGCCCTGGGCTGGCCTCAGGTAGCAGAGCTATTTCTGAAGCCTCTCAAAGCTGCAGAAATTCGATATATTTAGAGCCTGGCCTGTTTTGGAGGCGGCGTGGGCGCGGGCAGGGGAAGGAGGTGGACAGCAAATATTTTTTTGCTCAGGATGTTTTGGGGCGTGCGTTGAATGGAATCCCTGTGGGGCGTTGGTTCAAGGGATGCATTGAGGCAGGAACGGGTCGCTGTGGCCTTGGGAGGGCTGGAAAAAAGCTGCAGGTGGGTCTGGAGCGAGCTGGGAGAACACAGAGGAGGGGCTGCTGGAAAAGCAGGGATGGCATTCCCAGCTCGGGGAGTTTGGGTTGGGTTTGGAGATTTTGGAATTTGGGAGCTTGGATTTCAGAGCTCCTGACACGCAGCGAGCGAAGGCTCTGCAGCTCCTCCAGCCTCCAAGAAACCCTCTCAGAATCTGCAGCGGGAGGGGGGAAAACAGCAAAACATGGAATTTTAACAAGGGAGGGATGGAATTCTGCTGGTGGCAGGAGGATTAACCCCTTCCTGCCTGCCTCCCACCACTCACCCTGCCCTGAAACACCTCAGGGTTTGGGTTGGAAAGGCCTTTAAAGATAATTTTTCTTTAAATATTTAAATATTTAATTAAGTTCAATATTTAAATATTGAACTTCTCCCATAAGGACAGAGTGGGGTGGCCTGGGTGAGAAGGCGCTGATTGTTCAGAGGTTGGGCTTAACGAGCTTGCAGCTCTTTTGCCCGGATTTAACTGAATTAATTGAATTAATAATTCTGGTTTTCTGTGCTCCTGACCTTGTCGTGTCCTGGCAATAAATTTTCCCAGCTTCCAGTGCCTGACCCAGAGGTCGAGCACTGCCCCTTCCCAGCAGGAAAAGGGATGGAAAAGCTCAGGGCTGGGAAGAGGGGTGACATAACCCTGAAAACACGAGCTGTGAGCGGGAGCTGGCTGAGCACATCCATCTGGAATGGCTGAGGGATTTATGGAAAATTTCATCCCATCCCACTCACCCCCCACAGCTTTTCCAGCCTGGGAAGTGGAGCTGTGCCCGTGGCCAAGGAAAACAAACCCAGCTCCAGGGTTATCAAGCNCCAAGGCCAGGCTGGAGCAGCCTGGGGACAGCGGGAGGTGTCCCTGCCATGGCAGGTGTGGCACTGGGTGACTTTTAAGGTCTCTGCCAACACAAACCATCCCAGGATTCCCTGGAGAGGGACTGGGGACAAGGGCTGGAGCGACAGGACACAGGGAATGGCTCCCACTGCCAGAGGGCAGGGCTGGATGGGAGATTGGGCAGGAATTCCTGGCTGGGCTGGAATTCCCAGAGGAGCTGTGGCTGCCCCTGGATCCCTGGCAGTGAACAGATCCTTCAAGGTGAACAAACTTTCCCCAACATCCACCTAAACCTCCCCTGGCCCAGCTCCAGCTCCCCTGGGATCACCCAAACCCTGTGAATCCATGGCACAGTCAGACCCATTTGGGAATCACAGCCAGGGTCCAACACCCAGGCTGGGTTTAGCCAGGCCTGTTTTAGCAAAGCCTGGCTTGAGCAGCAGCTGAAGGACAAACTGACAAATCCCTTCCCCCGGGAGGCCGGGGGGGATTGCGCTGGCTTCGCTCTGTCCCTGCAAAAGCCGACGGAGAGTCCTGACCACAGCAGTGCTCAGAGGAAATTCCAGCCCCCTCAGCCCTCATTCCAAAGGGAAAACATCACTGGGACCAGCTCTGGGCTCCAGGAGGAACCCAGGAGCTCACCAGCGATGATGTTTCCCCCGAGGAAGGCCAGGAATGCCCCACAGAATTCCCAGGGAAGGGCAAACACTCCCAAACTGGCCTGCACAGGAGGCTTTGGAGCCCACCTGGTTCAGGTTTGTGACCCCACCACTTGGGTCACCCTGCTCCTGGTTTTTTGGCTCCAGCTGCGTCCCACTGGCTGCCGAGGGGATAAAGCCAAGATAAGAGAAGGAAAACTGAGAGGGGGAAGGAGCTGGAACATTTGACAGTGGCTGTGATGGCATCCCAAACATCCCAACTGCTCCATAGCTCCGGCCTAAACCCTGCTGCAAGGAAGGAGCCCCGCAGCTCCAGGGGTTCTGGGCTTTTTATAGGGAGAGGGGGGAAAAGCAGCATTCCCACAAACACCTGATCCCACATTCCCACCAATATCCAATCCCACATTCCCACAATGACCTGATCCCACATCCCATCAATACCTGATCCTACATCCCACCAATATCCAATCCCACATTCCCACCAGTACCTGATCCCACATTCCCACCAATACCTGATCCTACATCCCACCAATACCCAACCCCCCATTCCCACCAATATCCAATCCCACATTCCCACCACTACCTGATCCCACATTCCCACCAATACCTGATCCCACATTCCCATACTTTCATCACTGTTTCTCCATCCCTGCTTATCCAAACTACACTATAAATCCGTTTATGCCTCCCCTATAAATCCAGCCGTGGCTGTAGGAATTTTTCCACCCCAAATCCAGCCCCCTTCCCGCTGCCCATTATCCCAAACTCATCCCAGCCTTAAGAGAGGAGAGGAAACTCCAGGATTTTTGTCCATTGGAACCAAAAAAAACCCCAAAAACCCAGGAAGTTCCGGGAGCACGGTGCAGATTTTGCCCCTCTAAACTGATCCTTTGCAGCATTAACAGAGCGGGTTTCGAGTTTGAAAAACTGATGGAGGAACTGCAACAATTTGTAGTTGAAAAAAATAAATAAACTAAATCTCAGACCGCTTCAGATCTGAAATTGGAACTTGAGTTTTCCTCTCCAGCCCAGCCAGGAGCAGTCAAGAGTTCGTTTTAATCCCAGAGATTATGGGATAAATAATGAGGGATCAGTTGGTAATGGGAATAAATATGAGGGCTAAATATGGAATAAATTGGTAATATTAATAAATATGGGATAAAGTGATAATGGGAATAAATATGGGGGATAAATTGATCATGTAAATAAAAATGTGAGATAAATATGGAATAAATACGAGGGATAAACCGATAATGTGCATAAATACAACACAAACATGGGATAATGTGAATAAACACGCAGGACAAACACGGGATAAACCCACGACTCGCACCCCTCCCAGCCATCCCTGCCCGCGGGGGCCCCTCGGGATCATCGTTTGCACCCCAATTACCTCGATCTGGTTAATCAGGGAGTTGTCAAACTTGAAGCCAGGGATCCTCTTCTCGCTGCACACCACGCCCACGTCCTCGGTGTGCTTGCAGTCGCTGACGCCCCAGCCGTTGGAGCCGCAGGCGGCCAGGCTGCTCTCCTTGCCCGTGCAGTGCACGTTGTCCAGCCAGATCTTCCCTGGAACAGGGGGGAAAAAACCACAGCTGAGATCCCAAAGGGGAGGGATCCGNGGTAATATTAATAAATATGGGATAAATGTAAAGGGATAAATTGATAATGGAAATGAAATAGGTGGCATAAATACGGAATAAATTGATAACAGGAATAAATGAGGATTGATAAAGATGAGATAAATATGGGATAAAGTGATAATGGGAATAAATATGGGGGATAAATTGATCACGTGAACAAAAATGTGAGATAAATACTGAATAAATATGAGGGATAAACTGGTGACGTGAATATGGGGATAAACTGATCATGTCAATGATCAAATTGACATGATCAATTATTGATCAATAAACACATGGGATAATATGGGGATAAACTGATCATGTCAATGATCAAATTGACATGATCAATTATTGATCAATAAACACATGGGATAATATGGGGATAAACTGATCATGTGAATAAATATGGGGGATAAATTGATCATGTAAATAAAAATGTGAGATAAATATGGAATAAATACGAGGGATAAACTGGTGACATGAATATGGGGATAAACTGATCATGTCAATGAACACATGGGATAATACGGGATAAACTGATCATGTGAATAAATATGGGGGATAAATTGGTAATGTGAACAAAAATGTGAGATAAATATGGAATAAATACGAGGGATAAACTGGTGACATGAATATGGGGATAAACTGATCATGTCAATGAACACATGGGATAATACGGGATAAACTGATCATGTGAATAAATATGGGGGATAAATTGGTAATGTGAACAAAAATGTGAGATAAATATGGAATAAATACGAGGGATAAACCGATAATGTGCATAAATACAACACAAACATGGGATAATGTGAATAAACACGCAGGACAAACACGGGATAAACCCACGACTCGCACCCCTCCCAGCCATCCCTGCCCGCGGGGGCCCCTCGGGATCATCGTTTGCACCCCAATTACCTCGATCTGGTTAATCAGGGAGTTGTCAAACTTGAAGCCAGGGATCCTCTTCTCGCTGCACACCACGCCCACGTCCTCGGTGTGCTTGCAGTCGCTGACGCCCCAGCCGTTGGAGCCGCAGGCGGCCAGGCTGCTCTCCTTGCCCGTGCAGTGCACGTTGTCCAGCCAGATCTTCCCTGGAACAGGGGGGAAAAAACCACAGCTGAGATCCCAAAGGGGAGGGATCCGGGATGGATCCCCTGAATTTGGGTTCCTGGGGATCTTCCCTGCAAGGCAGGGAGGCTGCCTGTGAAAATCACGGTGGGTAAAGAGGCAGCTCAAGTGGCGCACGTTGTCCAGCCAAGTTTTCCCTGGAAGAATTTTTTTCCATTTCCCTGGAATGGGAAAAACCACAGCTGAGATTCCAAGAGGAGCAATCTCGGCTGGATTCCCTGAATCTGGATTCCAGGGAATCTTCCCAGGAAGGCAGGGAGGCTGCTGGGCCTTCCTCATTGTGAAGATAAAGGTAATTTAGCAGCTAAAAAGCAGCACCTCAGGGGATTGATGGATTGGGAAATGGCTTTTCCCATCTTTTATCCATTTGGGAATAAAAATCCACCTCCAGCCTGTGCTGCTCCAGGGATGGGTGACAAAAATTCTCAGTGTGAAAATCAAGGTGTGAAAATCAAGGAGCACACGTTGCCCAGCCAAGTTTTCCCGAATTTTCCCTGGGATGGGAAAAAACCACAACTGAGATTCCAAGAGGAGGAACCTGGGCTGGATCCCCTGAATCATTTATATATCATTTTATTTGATGATTGATTGGTTGATAGAATTATGTAGTCATCAAAGATTAAGGAAATCTGGTTATCTAGAATATTAAATAAAAAGATTTACTTACTTATATATAATTATATTTTTGATTGATGGAATTATATATTCATCAAATATCAAAGAATCTATTTAAAACACTAAACAAACACGTTTGTTCACTTCTACAGAATTCTATTTTATCAGTTGAATTATGTATTATATATATCATTATATAATATATAATGATATATTGTGTATTGACTAAATATTATATTGATATTGATTGGATGTTAATATTATTGGGATCAATTACATCTTCTATTTTATTGACTGGATTTAAATATATACATATTCTATATTTTTATATCTAATATGTATATATTTATATAAAAATACACATATTCTATATTTTTCAATAAATGGATATGAATAGCATCTATTTATTTTAAACATTAAATGAATATATTAAAAATAAATGAATTATTTCATATATTAAAAATCAGGCCCCTGATTTTTATATTTAATAAATTTAATATATTAAAAAGCAGAGCAGGAAGAGCCCCTCCCCAGACCCTGGATTTGGGATTTGAGGCATTTCCCTGGGAATTCTCCCTCCCTCTGAAGCCCGTGGCCAGCCCGGTTTGTTTTCCGATGTCACACTTGGAAATCTCCTGCTCTGCCTCCGGAGCCAAAATCCACAAGTTTGGGAGCACATTCCAGCTTTTCAATTTCCCTCGGGCCCCGCTCGCCCTTTTATGGGACTTTTATAGGTGTGAGCACTCAAAACTTGCTAAAAACCACCCAAAGCAGCACGTTCGGCCCTCCAGGGCTTGTTTTTATCCCTGTGGGATCCTCCAGGCTCCAGGGAGGGCAGGAAAAAATCCCAAATTCAACCCTAAATCCAAATAAATCCCCATCCTTCCCCATCCCTGTGTCCATCCTTTGGATGCTCTCCAACACTTTTACCCCATGGATCCCAAACCCACCCAGCACAGCACAGAACACTCCAAACTCATCAGTTAAACTGAAATCAGGGATTCCTGGAGCTGGAGAGGCTCCCCCAGTCTCTGGGATCCCAATCCAAGCGCCCTCAGCTGCTCCAGACCCTTCCCCATCCCCCTGTCCATCCTTTGGATGCTTTCCCATAATTTCACACCTTTATACCTCACANGTAGAACACCTCCACCCTGCCCTCGTTGTGCTTCCTCTTCTGCCCCGCCAGCCTCAGTTGGATTTTGGGGACGTTTGGGGCTCTCTGAGGGGGCTGGAAGACCTGCGGGGCCGGCTCGGGGTGGGCGGGCGGTAGGGCCAGTGCTCGTACTGGGCGCGGCTCAGCTGGGCCAGCAGCAGCAGCAGCAGCAGGCAGGGCTCGGAGAGGGAACCTCGGGGGATTCCCATTTTCAGTCCTCACGGGCAGGGGGTCCAGGCAGGGCTNGTCGTCGTCGCAGACGGTGCCCCACTCTCCGCCGTAGAACACCTCCACCCTGCCCTCGTTGTGCTTCCTCTTCTGCCCCGCCAGCCTCAGTTGGATTTTGGGGACGTTTGGGGCTCTCTGAGGGGGCTGGAAGACCTGCGGGGCCGGCTCGGGGTGGGCGGGCAGGTAGGGCCAGTGCTCGTACTGGGCATGGCTCAGCTGGGCCAGCAGCAGCAGCAGCAGCAGCAGCAGGCAGGGCGCGGAGAGGGAACCTCGGGGGGTTCCCATTTTCAGTCCTCCCGGNTCGGAGAGGGAACCTCGGGGGATTCCCATTTTCAGTCCTCACGGGCAGGGGGTCCAGGCAGGGCTGTGCTGGGAGGAAAAAAAAAAAAAATCGGATTTTTTTTGGTTATTTTAGGTGTTTGTGTCTCTGGGAATTGAGGTTACAGCACCCGCGGGAACCCAAAGCTGGGGCAGTTCTTCCTTGTGGGGTGGGCAGATTCTGAGAAACAGGGAATTCTGGCACGGGAGAGCCCAGGCTGTGGCTGCCCCATCCCTGGAAGTGTCCCAGGCCGGGCTGGACGGGGCTTGGAGCAGCCTGGCCTGGTGGAAGGGGGTGGATGGAGATGGGACTCAAGGATTTCCCACCCAAACCATTCCCAAACCATGGCTCTGACCCGCAGAGTCACGAAGTCTGAAATTCCCAGCCCCTCGGAGGGTGTGCAAAAACCCTGACTCACCATCTACTGAAGAAAGATTGAACGCACCAGTTAGGGAAAGAAAAGGAAGTTAGAGAGGTGTCCTTTGTTAATCTTATGTTTTCCTCTCCTTTTTTTTTTCCTAATTATTTTTGAATCAGGCTCTGTGAGGAAATGTCTCTGGGTCACCCAGCTCCTTTTTCACTGAGGTTCGAGGCCAGGCCTGGTTTGGAGGATTTGATAACAGAGAGGATTTCCCTGCAGTTCCTTCACCCCACAGCACAACAGCCACAGAAACCCTTGGATTTATCCTTGCCTGAAATCTCCCTCCTCAGCTCCAAGACATTTTTTTAGGGCTCTGAGATCCAGGAAAACCCTTCAGCTGCAACAGGGACAGCTCAGCCACAGCCTGAACCGCAGAAAAAAACAAAACCAAAGAAACGAAACAACAACAAAAAACCCCAAACATTTAAGAGGCAAGGGCAGCACCAGGCAGAGCCAACTGCACCCACACATTGTGGGGGCACCAGAAAACCACAATGACACAACTTAAGGTGGAAAATATTCCAGCAAAACCGCGGCAGCGACGCTTGGACACGCTCATCCCTCAAGGCTGAGGGAGCTGCACGTGCCGAGCTCCCTGAGGATAAATCCCGGCTCAAGTTTGCTCTGGGGCCGGGTTTTCCCTTCCCTTCGGGCTCATCCCTCCCCTCACAGCCTCCAGCCGCCCCCGGGCTGATTCCTGACGTCTGGAGCCGAGATTTTGGTCTCTGCATTCAGAGGAATCCAAGGCAGAGCATTAAAAACCCACCGAGGGGAGCCGGTGGAGCGGGCAGGAAATGCTCCAGCTCTCCTGGCTCCCCGTGCGTGCTCCGGGCTCCATCCATCCCTCCATCCATCCCTCCCTCCATCCATCCCTCCCTCCATCCATCCATCCCCGCAGGAATGTGCAATTTAGGGCTGGCAGGCAGGACCCCGGTGGCTGCTGACTCAGCCCTTTCCAGGGCTCCGCTCCCGGCTCTCGAAGGGAGCAGGGGCAGGGGATGGCGAGGGAAAGAACACGGAATTGTTATGGAATCCCGGGATGGGTCGGGAGGGGTTTAAATCCCACCCAGTGCCACCCTTGCCATGGGCAGGGACACCTCCCGCTGTCCCCAGGCTGCTCCTGGACACTGCCGGGGGCAGCCACAGCTGCTCTGGGAATTCCAGCCCAGCAGGGATTCCATCCCAGGCAGGAATTCCATCCCAGGCAGGAATTCCATCCCAGCAGGGATTCCATCCCAGGCAGGGATTCCTCCCCAATCCCCCACCTGGCCCTGCCCTCTGGCAGTTTTAAACCATCGCCCCCTTTCCTGGCACTCTNGATTCCATCCCAGGCAGGGATTCCTCCCCAATCCCCCACCTGGCCCTGCCCTCTGGCAGTTTTAAACCATCGCCCCCTTTTCCTGGCACTCTCTGCCCGTTTAAAACCCCTCTCCCTGGATCTCCCAAAGCTCCAAATCCCGAGCTTTTCCTTCTCCAGCTCTTCCCCAGGTGGGACAGAGCCCGCTCCTCTCCTCAACCGAATCCCAGCCCCAAAATCCCCCTTTTTTTAAAATCCCAAACAACGGACGAGCTCGGCCAGACCCCAGAACCAGGCGCCTCCCTGCTCCCATCCTCATCCAGACAACAAAAGGAAAGTCTGGAAGGCCGGCTGGGAATGCCCGAGGATCCAGCAACGCTCCACATCCCTCGGGAGCAGGGGACAATTATCCCGATTGTCCCCGCGGCTCCGGAGCGTTGGTGTTCAGCCGCTCGGAACCGGGAATCCCGGGAATCCCGGGCATCCCCGCCTTCCCAATCGCACGCTCCATCGCCCCAGGTGCATTCCTCGGGGTGGGAACAGCGTTTCCCGGAGTTCTCCAGCCTCTCCTCCACTGGGAACCTCTCCAGAATTTGTTAAAGGGAATAAAACCCTGCGATTCCCTGGGATGAGATTTGGGATCCCTTCTCCTGCTGCTCCCAGAGCAGGGCAGGGGCTTCTCGAGGGTTAAATCCCTGTGGATTGAATCCCTTCTCCTTCCCACTCCTAAAAACCTGAGCCAAAAATGTCCCTGGAAGGATCAGAGGCACCGAGCACGGCAGAAAATCCCAATCTCCAGCAGAACAGCCCGAGTTTAAATCCTCATTTTTTGTCTCTCCACACAGCAACATCCTAAATTAAACACCCCCAAATTCACCCGAAGGGGGAAATCAGCCCCAGGGGAGGATTCTGTGTGTGCTGGAGGAGCAGAGCTCGGGGTTGAACATCCCAAATTCCCGCGGAGAGGATTTCCCGGCGGGTCTGGAACCCTCCGAGGAGGAGGGGATGGTTCCTCACCCTCTGGGCGATGCTTGTCTCAATTAATGCTCCCTAATCCACCAGCGGGACAGCCGGGCTCCAAAACGGGCTGTTGTTATTCCTGGGAAATCCCCCTTGGAATAACAAACTTCCAGCGGCATTGCCGGGGTTTAGGAGTGGAACTTTTCCTCCTCCCGGGGCGTTTTTGCAGACGGGCGCGGGGAAAGGTGGAACAGAAAGTGAAAAATATTCCAGAGAGGATTTCCCTGCAGTTCCTTCACCCCACAGCACAACAGCCACGGAAACCTTGGATTTATCCTTGCCTGAAATCTCCCTCCTCAGCTCCAAGACATTTTTAGGGCTCTGAGATCCAGGAAAAAAAAATCTTCAGCTGCATCAGGAGGAAAAAGCACCTGGGCGAGCTGGGGATGGTCCCAGTTTGAAACTGGCCCAGGAATGCTCTGGGAAGGTTCAGGAGAAGGAATAAAAGGGGGAAATGAATGGAAATCAAGGAGCAGAAAGGAAAGGTGACCTCCCAAAGCTCCAAATCCCGAGCTTTTCCTTCTCCAGCTCTTCCCCAGGTGGGACAGAGCCCGCTCCTCTCCTCAACCGAATCCCAGCCCCAAAATCCCCCTCTTTTTTTAATCCCAAACAACAGACGATGAATTTGGGAGCCGAGTCCCAGATTAAAAACCCAGAGCTCGTTACTGGGGAAAGCGTTTTGGGGTCTCAGCCTGTAAAAGGAGAGAGCTTCCAGCAAAACTCATGGATTTTCCATTGGGTCACCCTGCTGAGGGCAGGAACCCTGTCCTGGGCTGCATCACCAGAACTCTGCAAACCCCAGAGCTTTCCCAGTCCTGCTGAAACTTCCCTGAAGATTTTTTTTCCCCCTAAAATCCTCATTTCTGCACCCACCAAGCTCCTGCTGGAGGAATTCTGAGCCTCAGGGTGAAATTTCCCGGTTTTTTTTTTCGGGGATGTTTCCCAACATCCTCCTACCCTTGGGACCAGGGTTATGGCAATTCCCTCCCGGAGCACCCAGGTGCGGTTTTCTCCCGGAGATCCCAGCGATTCACGTTTTTATTTTTTATTTCATTTAACATTATTTAAATTGCTCCCCACTCCCCCAACCCGAGGAAATTCCACCACCGCGGGTGGCTCAGTGCAGAGGAAAGAAAACCGGGAAGGAGGAGCCCTAAATCCAGGATTTTCAGGAAAAAACTGGGAAGCGCCGTCACCTTTGCGAGCCGATTGTGGAGGTGATGAATTATTTTCCTCCCGGATATCCAAGCTCGGCTCTTCCTCTTTAATATTCTAATTTATCTGGGCTTGGATCTTTTAGCTACACGAGGCAACAGCTGCTTAATTAGCCAACAACAAACTCCTGGGGAAGGAAATATTCATGGCAATTAAGCGTGAGCTCAGCCCGGCTGGGGTTGAACATCCCACGTTTCTCCGGGGCAGATTTCCAGGTGGATATCCCGGAGTAATCCTAAAAAAAAAAAAAATGATTGCCGGGATAAACCAGCTTTTAAGGAGGTGCTGGTAGGCTCAGAGAATCCCCAGCAGTGACAACAGAAAAAAAAATTAAATAAATCCTTAATTAAGGACACATTTCGCACTTTTTT
>VWYO01021631.1:0-13388 GCA_013400275.1 Rhadina sibilatrix | reverse complement strand
GAAAAAAAAAAAAAAAAAAAAAAAAAAAAAAAAAAAAAGATGAAAACAAATTAAACCCAGGAATTTACTTAGAGTGTGGCTTTTGCTCATGCAGGGAAATCATGGCAGTGGAGATGAGTGTAGAATTAATTGAGGAAAACACCTGTAAATAAACACCATCAGAAATCCTTGGCCATGAAGGACTTTGCCAAAACACTCAACAAAAAGGGAAAAGATGATTTCAGGGTTTGAGGTGCGAGGATTTTTTTTCGGTGTCACGAGCAGACCTGTCCTCCCTGAGCGGCTGCTGGTGACAATCCCCTGAGAGTTTCCCCCTTTGCCCCTGGGGAGATGAAAGTGCTGCAATGGGGAAATGACAAATTTCATCATCGCTTTGGAGGAGCTGGTTTGATCTCCTCATTTGCCTCGGTGGAGCGTCTTCCTCTCCCTCTTTCTTTGCACACTTCCAATATGCATGGTTTCTCCAAACCCTTTCCTCCCTCCTGTATAGTAAATTAAGGCCTCATTTCTCCCTCCTGTACAGTTTTGGGGTTTGTTTGGGGTTGGCTGGTTGGTTTTTTTGGGGATGTTTTTTATTTTTTGGGGGGTTTTGTTTTTCTTTTTTTTTTTTTTTTTTGCTTTGTCAGTTATATACAGTACGAAGTTGCTATGCACAGAGCTTTTGTAAAGATAGCTTTTTTGGGTTTTTTTGTTTACTGTTTTTAATGGTCCTACTTATGGAAGAATATCTTGTTTGTAAAATGAATATGTCTACTTCAGTTTTAAACTTTAAATTATCCTAACAAAAAAAAAAATAAAATTTTTGTACTGTAAATAAGGGGGGAATTATCTTAATTTCAGAGTGTTCAATCTGCTTCTTTATCATCTTTACAGGTCACTCAGGGTAACAATAGCACTTAAAAATAAGGTATAAAATAATATATGAGAGTTTTTAAATCAAGATTTGAAGATCTGCCTGTAAAACATCTAACCACAACTTGGGAGAGCCAGGCTGAGATTATGCTGGGCATGGAATAAGAGGGTAATTAATGGTCTTTTCTGACCATTCCTTAATTACAAATAGGCAACATCTGTGTGAGAGTTCACTCCTTTTTGGGGGGGAAAGGACTTGCAGGGTAGGACAGGGGGATGTCCTTTTTGGAAACCTCCCCTTTTTATTATAAGTTTGCAGTTGGTCAAAGAACAAAATCAAAATTTAAAACTGGGGCTGATTGACTCTGGCCTTTCCCTGGACTAAATTTGGGGTTGGCCCTGTTTTAGGCACTGTCCTTGTGCAAAACTCTGAGCAAACAAGGAACTGGTGCTGCAGAGGTGAACCACATTGGCTTCCCCAAAATAATCTGGATATATTTCCTCCCTCTTGTGCATGTCTCAGCCACAGGGATGGACAAAACAGAGTGCTGAAAACTCCTTGGAAAACGGTAATTGGCCATTTGAACCAGGAATATTCCATTTTCTTCAATGAAAATTATTGGAAAGGTTCAAACAAATGAAAATTTTAATGATGAAGGTCACTTTTACTGACATCCTTGACAGAATGTGAGTCAGCGTTTAAATTACTGCCAGATGTCAGCGAAAGCATCTGAAAACGTGAGGCACTAACAGCCCAAAAGTGAGGAGAAAACAGAGGTTTTTGGTAACCTGCCCCAATTCCCCCTTTCAAGATAACCTGCAATCAGCAGACGACCTTCATCCCAGCACTGAAACCCAGCTTGTCCACTCTCCTGACGAAATAGCCTTCATCTCCTCTTGAACAGAGGCCCATTCTCCTGAAAAATCTGATTCAGCTCCTTTTTCTCCCCCCCTCTCCTCCTGCTTAAGAAATCCCAGCAGTGTTTTAAGTGATGATTTCGGTGATAAAACTCCCGCTTCCCGTGAAAGGAATCCTCAGCCTTGAACAGGGCCCTACTGTTGCGTTCCAGGGAGGAAGTGTGTTTGTTGGGCAGATGAAAGCTGGAGATCTGCTGCTCCACTCCTGCTTTTCTTACATCTCTTAAGGAGCTGATGACGGACAGATGCAAACACCAGCCTGGGATGTGTCACCCCCACTCCCACCCCGAGCTGGAGCCCGAGCAGCTTCCAAACAAAACGCTGAGGGAGGGAGGGAGGGAAGAAGGAGATGTATGAGAGTTTCAGCTCCCCCCCCCAAAAAATCAAGTCCTCGACTCGAATAAGCACATGAACAACTCCCCCCAAGCCCAAACAGCTCAGATTACCAAGGATTATCTGCACAGAAATGTCTTTAAAAACAACAATAATAAAAATCTCTGGGATCATTGTCATGGATGTATTTCATTATCGGTGTTACTGACATTATCATTCTTAAAAAAACAGGGTGAAAAGAGGTTTTTTGGTCAATATTAAGGCCATTAAAGGCTTGAACCCTCCCCCCATGGCAAATCCTTGGCTGAGGGGTTCTACAGGAAGATGTTCAACCTTCCCTCCAAGGTTGCTGCCAAGCTCTGGGAGGAGTTGAATGACTTTGGTCACATCACAGCCATGGAAAGTGGCCCTTTTCCAAAGGCAAAGTGTCTGGGTGGCTGTGAATTTGTAGAGTGTCAGGAAGAGCAAAGGAATATTCCCCCTAGGAGCAGGGATAATGGGAATTCTGGGAGTGGTCAGTGACTGTGCAGGCTGGGGACAGCCCCACCTGGGCATGGCCACGTTGCTCTGCCTTGGCTCAGAAAGGACACTCAGAACAGCACATCCTCTCCCATCCTCCCTCTTTCTTTCTTTCTTTCTTTCTTTCTTTCTTTCTTTCTTTCTTTCTTTCTTTCTTTCTTTCTTTCTTTCTTTCTTTCTTTCTTTCTTTCTTTCTTTCTTTCTTTCTTTCTTTCTCTCTTGGTATTTTCTAGATGGAAAAATAAATCCGAATTTCGCATCAATAAACGGTGAAACAAAAGCCACTCCTTCAGCCACTTGTGCAGGGCAGGCAGGGAATTGCCAGCCCGGTTAAAATATTTATCTCCCTGACAACACACAGCTGCTGAGGTGCAGAGAGCCCAGCTCCGGTGGCACGGCGTTATTTAGGCAGGAATGTCTCATTAACTCCGGTGCTCAGGACTGGCTGAGCCCGCAGCTGGGGAGGGAGCTGGGGGTGCCCAGAGAGCGGCAGAACAAACACCAGTGCAGATAAGGGAAGGGGAAACCCAACACTTCTCCATCCTCGGGGGGAAAGCACAAAAAAAAAAATGTCCCATGGAGGGGAGAGAAGAGCTCTGGGGGAAGCAGAGAGGGGAAGGGAAATGGGATCTGCTGTCCTGTGTTGGGTCTGGGTCTGTCCTACCCCATGGCATCTCTCAGTTAGGATATTTTATCTCAGAGTTTGCACACAGATTCACGAGACCTGACTCTGTCAGGCTTTGAGAATCCTCTACAAATCCGTTTCCCACACCTTCCCAACTCACCCACCGCTCCTGCATCTCCAGTTACAACAGGAGGAAACACAAGCCTGGCCCTTGGCACCTTCTTTTTCCACAGGGAGAAGTGGATGCAAGCCTCCAGCACCTTCTGAAGTCACTTTCTGGCCTATCCATTGGCAAGGGAAGCTCCTTGGGAATACAGTGCAGCTTTTGAGAGAGACCTTGTGCACCGCTTTCACAATGGTGCTGATTCCTAATTTGAGTTGTGGTTTTTAAGACATGGCTCAGTTATTTCTAAGAGTAATAGAGAAAAAAAAAAAATTCCAACAGGAAGCAGCTTTTGAAGAATGCTTTGGATCAGTTTTAAGAGTGTAACTAACCCGGATGAGAAATTCAAGCACCGCTTCTTTCCTCAAGGCTCCCTGGTTTAAGTGGTGGCAGCGAGAACACACTGAGTCCTCATTCCAAAAATTATCTTGGTGGACCAGGCTCATCCCATCGAATCCCTTCCACCGTTCCCACCTGGTAAAATCCCCAAACAGCTCCAAAGCATGGAGGTGATGAATACTCCCAGCACACCACAACTGAGCAGAGTTCATGTGGGGCTGGGGTGGAGAAGGACTTCTCCCAACACCTCCCTGCCATTGCAGGGACTTGATTGGAATTTACCAGCAGGGTCCCTCTGACACTGAAATTGCTGCAGTCATTTCTTTGTCTTTAAAATGCCATATAATTGCTAATGTAATTAGTGATGTATACAGAGGGGGCCCGTGCAATTACCAAGTCCTAAGATCAAGTAATTAATGTTCTGTCAACAAAACAGCAACTGTTTCATTAACAACTGTCTGGGCTTGAAAACAGATCAACTCAGAACGTACCCACTTGGCTGAGTTTGGCAAGAGCAGTGAATTCCAGCCCAAAACACACCAGCCTGGTTCAGCTGGGTGTGGAAAAAGGGATTGTGCCATCCCCACCTCCAGCTCCCAGTAATTCCTGCCCCAGGAAGATGAGGATTCACCATCACTGCCCACAGGGACGGGGCTCACAGCTGCAGGCCCCACTTTTATGGATAATCCCAGGTTTTAAAAAACCTGCAGAGGGTGTTTCTGGGACCTGCAAAGGTTTTATTGGATTGCAGGGCTTGGAATTTTGGTGAGGCCTATGATTTTGCTGACCTCTGAGTTTGCTTTGTGCTCCCAAGGTTTTCTCTGCTACCACGACCCCGAGCACGTCCCTCAGAGGGACAGCAGTGGGGTGCCCTCAGCTGATAGGCCAAAAACCACTGATAACGTTTTGTAATTAGGAAACAGTTTGGCTCCTGATTTGTGATGGAGTGAATTGTAACATCTGCCCCGTCTCACCCTTCTGATGAGATGGAAAATAGAATAAAAGTCTTCTCTGTTCTTTCTGTTCCTGAGGCCTGCTCTCACAGCTTCTGAAAATCTTCTTACCTTTCCTACTTCCCACATTTGCTGGGCCTTCAAGCCAGGATAAGCTCGGTGCTCCACCTCGTGCCCTCAGAGGATGGAATTCCCAATCCTCCAGACTCCACCCCTGTGATGGTTTTGGCTTCTTTTCCTCTGCCAAGGTTGGGATGAACACACAGGAATCACCATTTGTGTTCGGACTCAGTGTTTATTGTTTCTTATCTATGCACAGGCCCACCAGCCCTGAGCTCTCACTAGCAGGGTAGAAAATGGGGGTAAAATGGATGCCTCTGACTCTTTCCACGGTTATTTAATTGATAATTACCCAATAACCAGGTGACACCTCTATTATTTATACTTTTGACCCAGTAATGGCCACCCAAGGCCCGCAATGCAGATCTTTTACAACCAATTGCAGAAAACCACCCAGATCCGTGAAAAAGAAGGAAGAAGGTGAAGAAGGACTCAGACAACGCCCCAAATCCTCCATATTGCTTCACACGTATTACCACATACTAAATTATCTATTTAAACCCCCAAATTTTCAGTTTCCAGAATAATTCCAACACACCCCTGTTCTCCCTGCCCACTTTTCCTGTGCCTCAGCCAGCACAGGACACAGTTAACACAGCACAGGAGCTGTGGTGGGGTGGAATTAAGCAGCAGGAGCAAGAGGGATCAACGAGGATTTCCGGGGAGATTTGAAACACAAACAAGCACGAGGAGCTCTAAAAGTACACAATTTTTTTTCCCCCCTCCTGCTCCGTGCATGTCATTTTATTACAGGGTAATTAAAGAACACTTTAAAATTGTGATTAATGGGCTTTTTAGCTTCAGAGAAATCACATCTTTGATGTCAGTCGTTTAAACATTCCGTTTACTTTGCCATTGAGGAATGGAAATAAATAAAGAACGCCGAGGATGTTTTTTCCCCCCTTTCCTGCTTTCTGCAGGGAAGGTTTGTAACAGTCACGTGGGTAAAAATGGATTTTTTTTCAGAATAAAATGAAAAAAAATTCCCTCCCAGTCTGAGTGAATGAGACCCTGGTCACAAGGACCAGCTCTGGTCACACTCAGTGTCACAGTGTGACTCCAGCAGCAGTCAATGTTTGCACAGAATTTGGAGGTTCCCTCTTCTGGGAAGCTCCAGACAGCAGCAATAATTCAGATTATTGGATTTTAAAGGGGGTGGAACGGTGGTGATGCAGATCCCAAACCAGCACCAGGTACCTTCACAGCCCCTGCCCCTGGGGAACAGACACTTCCCTGGGTGGGGGGAACGAGCTGTTCCTGATCTCTCCAGCAGCACCAGCAAATCTCAGGTGCCCAAAGCCTGGCTTGCTGCTTAGCTTGAGGCACTGATTGGAGCAATGCCTCTCCAGGGTGCTTGTTTTTATTTCACTGGACTATTTTTAACCACGGGTGGATTTGCACAGGGTGGAGAGTTAAGGATGAGATCAGTTCTAATTGCCCTTGTTTTTTCTTCCATTTGAGATTGGGGCTCCACCACCACCCACAAACCCTCGATAGGCTGAGCCCCACACTTTTTATCATGAAGGTTATGGAGGAGCTCAGGCCCCTAACAGTATTTTTGGCCCCCTGGCATCCTATTTAGCCAATATTTTTTTCTTAAAGATCAATTTTCACCCTTTCCCCTCCGTTTCTCCTTTCTCAGCCTTTCCCTTTACATCCATAACTAGAGAAAAAGTAAAAAGGGAAGGTGTTGGAGTTTGAGGGGATAAATCAATCAGCTTATATTCAAGCAAAGGTTTGTTAAAATATTTTTGAAGGTTTATTGGAGTCCCTTAAAATATTTTTGAAGCTTTATTATCGGGGGTTTTTTGGTTTTTTTTTTTTTGCATAAATCCTGCCCCCCACACACAGACACACACAGACACACACAGACACACACAGACACACACACACACTCTCTTCCAAATGTCCACCTCTCGGCAGATTAAAATCATTCATTATAGACAAAGTAGAAAGGGAGGTTTTGGAGTTTGAGGGGATAAATCAATCAATCAGTTAGCCTGTATTTAAACAAAGGCTTCTTAAAACATTTTTGAAGCTTTATTAGAGTTCCTTAAAATATTTTTGAAGCTTTATTATCAGCGGGGTTTTTTTTGCATAAATCCTGCCCCCCCCCCCTCCACTCTTCCTTCCAAATATCCACCTCTAGGCAGATTAAAATTAAGGATGCTTTTCATTCAGCTGATTTTGGAAGAAAAAGGGAGGAAAGGAAAGAGGGGAGGGGGGAAAAGAGGCAACTTTAATGCTCTACAGTAGCACAACCCCCCTGGGCATAAAGCAGTGCTCAGGTAGACACATCTGGTGAAATGCATCACATCAAATTAGTATCAAGGGTATTGAGATTCTGAGACGCCTGGCAGACAATTCCCCTTCTAATGTACTGCTTTGGAGCTTGTTGAGGAAACTTGAATCCCAAATCTCCAGTGAAATGAGTGATACTAAACATGCCTGCTCAAATACTGAAAGTGAAGATCAAAGACGCGGTGTCCAAATTGGCTTTGCAAACAAAGCCAGCCCGGGGATCCCCAGGAGGACGTGGTGCTAATTTTATCAGATCTCCTTGACTTCTTCCTCCCGACAGTTTGTCATTTAAGAAAAATAATAATAATAAAGATAATGATAATAATAATGAGAATGCATTTCTGGCTGGCTGGTTGTGACACAAACAAATTCAGTGTCTCTTAAGGGTGTGCTTTGCAAGGCACCTTAATCCAGTTAAAGTGAAAAATGAGAATATTTCCCTCTGAAATCTCCCCACGCCTCGGTCCCCAAACCACACATAGACAAACACACAGGGCCATGAATATTTCAGCACAACTCAGCCCCTCAGATCAATACAGGCAACTCTCAAGTTCTATTGATTTTCAGAGGTTTGGCTCACAGGGGTGATAAAATATTTCTCAAGTTATGAAACCTGAGCTGGGGAGCTTTTGCTGACGCCTCAGCGTTTACCAGACACATCCCTCTGCCCTCCGCGTGGATTTATGACTAAGCAATAAGTCCTGGGAAGGTGGGCACTGCCATCCCACAGGGCCCACTTAAGGTCAAAAAGAGAAAATCAGGGCAGCCCTTCAGGTCGCCAAACTTGTGTTTTCTGAGGCAATCACTTCTCCTCCTTTCCCCCTGCAAGTCCTTATTCCAAGATTCATTAGGCAGCGAGTGAAACTCCCTTTCAGCGTCCCCTGTAAGCTGTCAGAGAGAAAGGGACACCAAAGCAGACACCAAATAAAGCAACTCCCTGCTGAGGCAAGGGACTTAATCCTCTCCATATGGGAAGGAAATACACTTAATTATGTATTTATGCATGTCATTGCGGGCTTATATCTTGTTTCACTTTCATCCGCGATGATCCAAACCTATTTCAATATAATGAGTAAACATTTCTGGGCTTTACAATAACAGGAGCACACGCTCCCTCACCACGGCCCAGCCGTTTCCTTTGCAGTTCGGTTTTTATTTGTCCTGGAGCAGCACCCAGGGAGTGCTGTGCTGGATTGTAAGGGGGTTTCTAATCACAAAACCCAGAAGAGCTGGCCCCAAAGAGCTGAAAACTGAGCTGAAAAGGGATTTTCGAGAGAGAAGAGGGAATCTGTGGATTGCAATACTCCAGTTATTCCCTCCCAATAACCAAAAATTACCTTTTTAATCCAGTCCAACACAGTCTGTCAGGGACTGAGGTCATTTGTTGGCCCCACCAAGAGACCTGGTGGATGTGAATTATGGATCCTGAGTTGCTTTTTGGTAGCTCAGGAGGGGAATCCTCTTTGTTTCTTTGTTGAAAGCTTTGTTGATTATTTTTAATATTAATTTTTTTTTTTTATTTTTTACCCAGAAGCACCAAGGAGCTCTAAGGGCCAGGGACACCCTGTGCTCCCCTCAGGTGGCAGGACAATGTCCCCAACAGCCCCTGCCACTTACAGAGAAGGTTTCAGGGGGAATACATAGCAGAGAAAAGAGACCTGTCCATATCCACAGGCCAGGGCAAGGGGGGAACCTTAGAGACATTCCCAGAGCTGCAGTCTGCCATTTAAAAAGGCAACAGAAAGGACATTTTCCAAGTGATTCACAAAAAAAAAAAGAGGATTTTTGTGCATGGGCAAAGAGCCACTGGCACAGTTACACTGCCCTGATCTGTGCATGACCTCGGGTGGGCTGAATTGCACCGAGACACCCAGAAAATCTCATTTACAGACCCTTCCCCAGGTGCCAGAGCTTGGCATGGGGTGTCCAGCTTGCCCAGTTCCCACTTTTCCCCTGTGTGATGGCCTTTTATGGCTCTCAGGAAGCCAAACACAAAAAAAAAACAACAACAACAACAACAAAAAAAAAACCCCCACCAAAAACAAAAACAACAACAACAAAAAAAAAAAAAAAAAAAAAAACAAAAAAAAAAAAAACAAAAAAACAAAACAAAAAAAAAACCCAAAAACCCAAGCCCCTCATTTCACTTCTTCAAACCAAACCTGGCTTTCACCCCCCTGCTTCCTGCAAAGAGAATCCATCACCCCCCTCATTTAAACTCATTCCAGTGGGTTCTGCAGCCCAGCCTGGTGAAACTCTGCTGCTGCATCCCAGGCTGGCACTTCAAAAAAAAAAAAAAAAGCCAGTTCACATCGTCCCATCCCCATCCAGCCCTCCCCTGGCAGCAATACCTGGGAAGAATCCTCAGGCAGTGAAAACCCACAGCTCAAACCCCCACATTGGCCATCTCCTGTCAAATTGCACTGCTCAAGCTGTTCGCTCCCCAAACCCCCCTCAAGTGCTTTCCAATATTTTCCCCACAACTGGTGTTAAGCTGTAATTGCTCTCTGCATCTCTTTTGCCCCTCTTGAATAATTGGTGTTAGATCTGCCACTTCATAGTCCTTGGGAATGTGACCTGTCATGATAAAGCTTTCAAAAAAAATTCTCTTCCCGATTTTTTCTCTCCTTTATTTTCTCCCGCAGCAATGGATGTGCTCCACCCCCGGACCAGATATCTGATCTGTCTTTGGAGCATTAAAAAAAAAAAACCAACCCAAAACAACCTTTCAGCAATAATTTTTGCAGTCATTTATGCAGTAACACCTCTAACATGCCTGGGAATAGAGAATCAGCTCTTTAAAAGGATGTAAACTGGCAGAGCTCCACTGATTTTAATGGTTGCCTTGGTTTGCACCACTTGGAGGGTTCACTGAGAATTTTTTGCACATTTACAAGCTCAGACAAGCTCATTTCTCGTGATTTAAAAGGCTCAGCTCGAAAACCAGCATAGAAAAAAGATCAAACTGGAGCGATCAGAGCAGCTGTTATTAAACAGGAGATCTCCAGACTAAGTGGAGGCTGTAGCTCAGCACATGCCTAACGGGAGGTCTGTTGAATCCATCAATATCCTCAATTATCTCCTTGAACTGCACCCTCAGTTCGGTGCCTCACCTTCCAACGAGCCCCAAACCCCCTCACGTTTCCAGTGGCAGATCCGTGGGCTGGGATGTGCAGCAGGTGGGGTTTTGGCAGCCACAGCCAGCAGGATCCTCGTTCCCATGAGTCGCACGCAGGGTTCCCTTTGGAGAGGAGGGATTTGGGTACAGAGAATGTTCTGGAAGGCTGACCTTTCCTAGTGCAATCACAAACCTCTGCAGCCTTTTCCTTCAGCAGGTTCTTGAGGAGCTTCAGCACGGGCTGGTGCCCTGATTCCCATCTCCCAGAGCCCTGAACCTCAGCTGGTGTTTGTGGTGCTCTAACACACACACACACATCACCTGGTGCTACAGCTGCCAGCACCAGCCACAATGGGCTTGAAATGTTTTATGTTTCAGTGTTCTTGGACATTGGGGCTTGGGGAGTGAGTGTGCAAACTCATTTATATAATTTATAGATAAATATACATATTANTATATATAAATATTATATATTTATAATATATATTTATATGTAAAGCATTTTAGGTATCAGTATAAATACAAGATTCTATTACACAATGAGTTATCACCTATAAATTAAATAACCCAGCGAGTTTGCCCACTCGCTCTCCGAGCCCCAGTGTCCAAGAACGCTCCAACACAAAACATTTTAAGCTCATCCCTTGACCAAGCATTGCCCAAACTCCTGATGAAATGGATGGAACCCCTCAGCAACCCTGGGCTTGTCCATTCCTCCTTCCCGGGCTGCTCCAGCCCCGTTCCCGGCTCCGGGGCGGAGGGGGAAGGCAGCTGGCTCGGGCATTGTTGCTCCAGCTCCACAGTAGCTTGACCCCCTGGCCTCTTCCAGCAATCCCTAATTCCCGGCGTTACATGATTCCTCGTGGCACTTTTTTGGCGCTGGACAGGGCAGAGGTCAAGGTCTGGAATGTCACCAGAGCTGCTGCTTAACGGGGACGGACAATTAGGGGATTGTCTGGGCGCGGGGGCTGCGGGCCGGGTGTGATAAGCTGCAATCAGCCCTGGGAGGTGATAAGAACAAGCTGCCGAGCCACTGGGCTTCCCTTTCCAGCCTCCCGCTGCTTTTCTGGCATCCCTGGAGTTCCTTCCAGCCTTCTCCTTCTTTTCTGGCATCCTTGGAGTTCCTTTCAGCCTTCTCCTTCTTTTCTGGCATCCTTGGAGTTCCTTCCAGCCTTTTCCTTCTTTTCTGGCATCCTTGGAGTTCCTTCCAGCCTTTTCCTTCTTTTCTGGCATCCCTTGAGTCCCTTCCAGCCTCCTCTTTTCTTTTCTGGCATCCCTGGAGTTCCCTCCAGTCTCCTCTTTTCTTTTCTGGCATCCTTGGAGTTCCTTTCAGCCTTCTCCTTCTTTTCTGGCATCCCTTGAGTCCCTTCCAGCCTTTTTCTTCTTTTCTGGTATCCCTGCANTTCCAGCCTTTTCCTTCTTTTCTGGCATCCTTGGAGTTCCTTCCAGCCTTTTCCTTCTTTTCTGGCATCCCTTGAGTCCCTTCCAGCCTCCTCTTTTCTTTTCTGGCATCCCTGGAGTTCCCTCCAGTCTCCTCTTTTCTTTTCTGGCATCCTTGGAGTTCCTTTCAGCCTTCTCCTTCTTTTCTGGCATCCCTGGAGTTCCCTCCAGCCTTTTCCTTCTTTTCTGGCATCCCTGGATTCCCTTCCAGCCTCCTCCTTCTTTTTTGGGATCCCTGGAGTTGCCCTGCCCTGTGCTGCTCCCCAGGCCAGCTGTGGGCATCCAGCTGCACACAAACCCCTTCACCAATCACCCTGCAGCCCAAGGACTGAGGCTGGGCCATTTGCAGGAGTTATTTAGACTGATTATTGTGTTGTTTATGCAAATACAGAACTCCTAATCCCAGACTAACACCCATTCCCTGACAGACACACACACCCCCACCACAACCACTTGCAGAAAGGAGCTGAAACTGCATTCCCAAAGCCCAGAAAAGCACATTAAGCCACTGAGTTGCTGCATTTTAAATAATAAAAACTAACCCAAAATAACCAGGCAAACCATTATTCCCAAGCACCTAAATTATGTGTTTAAGATGACCAAACCCCATTTTTTTTTCCTGGTTGGAGGTAGGGAATAAATGTCATCATTGGGGTGTTTTTTTTACTGTAAAATATTGATAATGACATTACAGTTCTCTAACACCTCTAATCCCAACATCTCCCAGTATTTTATTGTGGCCCTGGTTCACCAAAAAAAAAAAAAAAAGTAATCACAGAATTAAAATCCCATTTACACCAGCAGAATGTGCTCAAGTGCTTTGCTGAACTGGGGGGATTAAACTATTAAAATTTACATGCCCACCAGGCAGGAATTGTCCCTCCTGGTTCACAGAGGAGAGGAAATGAGGCTTGCAGAGAAACTCCCTCAGACCTGCGACCCAAGGTGTGTCCAAACCAAACACAGGGGTGCACGAGGATCCAAAACCAACAGACTGGGAGGCAGAGCCTGCTGTGAAGAGTTTGATGTGCTCATCTCTGAGCCACAGAGGCCAGGCTTGAGTGGAGAAGAAACAAGACCAGCTGGGAGGGATGAGTCCATGGGCACTGAACAGGAAGAGTCTGGAGGAATTTCATTAATTGCTCCTCTCCCTCAGAACGGGCACCCAGGTCTTGCTTCAGAGCTGGCAAACCAGCATTTAACTCAGCATCTGAACGCCCAGCCTTGCCTCTGGGTTCACAGAAGGATTTATGGAAATCTGAGCCTGTTCAAGCTCCAGAGCCAGCAGGAGAAGCCTGGTGGATGTGTGTCTTACCCAGAGCTGCTGCACAGCACCTTCTCAAGCAACACACAGTGTCCTGGGAATCCTTCCCTCCAGTTTGGGACCTGGAGAGAAATGCATCTCCTGAGGATCCTCCTCATGTTTTACACCAAACCCACACGTGGAGGGAGGGACTTTTCAGCCCCTGTGCTGGGTGGGCACAGCTCATAAACCCCAGAGCTGCCTCCCTCCCCATCCCTGCTCCCTGCCTGGCTCTACAGAGCTCCCAATAACCTGGGACCGAGCAGCAAAATCCACACAAAGTGAACATCAGGCAAGGGCAAGTTCTCTTTTACATAAGGCAAAGTTAAGAGAATATCCAGGATGTGTTTTATTTGCATTCCTCAAATAAGGCACTTGTGGCTTTGGGGGATTTTTGCCCCTCT
>VWYO01021630.1:0-14287 GCA_013400275.1 Rhadina sibilatrix | reverse complement strand
TTAAATTATTTAAATAATTTAAAATTAAATGAAATAATTTAATTAAATACTTGGGGTTTTTATTGGTAGACTATTGAAAATAGGGTAAATACATGTAAAGTGAAGATATTATTAAAGATAAAAATATATGTCCTCCTTGCATCATAGCATCAAATTCAAGCACAGTTCTAAATGAGAAATGGTAAACCCAGAAATATCTAATATAAATTTCAATACAACAACATACTCAACAGTACATTAGAGCAGTTCTTCCCATCTGTGTGAGCATCAGAAAATTACTGATACGTGCTTTTGCTTCTTTTCTGTGTTTGCAAGGTACCCTTTCAATGGCAGAGTCTGAAGTTTTTAAAGGAAAAAGTAAATGTAAATCTGAAAGGACATATGTAATACAGCAAGGAAAGTACTTTTATTGCAGTGTCATCATCCTAACTCAGAGACACAATGTCAAATTTCAGTTCATGATGCTGGCTGTGTTGGTGTCATCCTGCTGCAATTGACACAGATTTTCCTCAGTAGTATACACTTAGCTATGTACTTATGAAATGTGTGCTTTGTTACTCCCAATCACATCATTAGGATTGTTCTATCAGAATTCTTAGCTCAGATGTAATGCTTTGAAATTTGGCTTTTTCCTAGTTGTACTTTCTGCTGACCAAAAATACTTCTGGATTTTATTTTTTTAATCCTGCTCACATGACAATTTCAGCTAAATGTTTTTCATCTAGACCTGCTTATCTGTACCTCGTGTACTGACATGCATTTATTACTTGACTGAAGAGATCACATCCTCAGATTTTAAAGCTGGTTTTCTGATATTTAAATGTCTGCATCCGAGAGATTTCTTTAAAGGTGCAGACTTCTGCTGGCAGTTCTATGCCCTTGGCAAACCAACAGGTTTCTGTTAAAATGCTTACATTCTCCATAGGGTTTTTAATAATGTCTTATATCTCCCAGTATTTACTTGAAAAATTGTACTAAATAAGATTTTCTTGCATAAAAATTGATAAATGGGGTCTTGTGCCTTGTACAATTGTGGTAGGGATTTTTACAGCCTCTGGGGAGATACACTTTTCAAAAGCATAGACCAGGTTGCTCAGAAATCCATCCAGCTTTTTCGTGAGCACTTCCAGGAATGGGGCAACCACATCTCTGGGCAACCAGTTTCTGTGTCTTATCCATCATAATAAAGAATTCATTTCCAATATCTGATCTAAACCTCTCTGAGTTTAAAATCATAACCCCTGTCCTATCAGTACATGCCATTGTAGACAGTCCCTCTCCAGCTTTCTTACAGGTCCCTGCTAGGTACCAGATGGCTGCTATAAGACCTCTCTGAAGTCTTCTCCAGGCTGAGCAATCTCAACTCCCTCAGTTTGTCTTCAAAGGAGAGATGGTCCAGCCCTCTGATCATCTTTGTACCCTCCCTCAGGACTCACTCCAATGTGTCCGTGTGCCTCTTACCTTGAGAGTCACAGAACTGAACACTGTACTCCAAATGGGATCTCTTAACAACAGAGCAGTAGGACAGAATCACTTCCCTTGAACTTCTGGTCATGAACCTTTGGATGCTGCCCAGGGTACCGCTGGCTTTCTGGGCTGAAAAAGCACATTGCCAGGAAATGTTGGATTTCTTGTCAACCAACTGTGGTGGTTATGTGGTGGAAGGAAGGAGTGCCAATATGGGTGTAACCAAACTACGTATCCTACAACCATCTACATTATTCCTGAGGATCTATTAGTGGTGGGTCATTTGCAATAGCTGCCCAGTGCACACTGCAACCCTCAGGCAGGCTGAATGTTAAATAAGATTATAAAGAGGCAACCCTGTGAGGTAAGGTAATGTTTATTTTTCTTCCCACAGGTGACTCAACCCTGATAACTCCCTCCTGGGAAGCAGCAGCACAGCCCCACCCACCCTGAGGTGGGGTCATCTCTGCTATTGGGAAAAGAATGAGCTGAATAGGTACTAGCAGGATAGATGGCTGCAGTGACCATCAAGGACCCCAAAAATATCCTATTGTCTTGGTTTGGAAAGACAGGTTTCTGCCAGGGAAACTGGGGTTTCCCTTAGAATAGAGAATGTAGACCCCTCACCCCCCGCCAAATTATAAATTTGCAATCAAGGGCTTTCAGGCAAAGAGTTTGGGAATAGAAATAACAGTTCTTTACTAAGAATATTAACAATACAAATGTAATAGGAAACAAAACCACCCAACCAACCAACCAACCAACAATTTTGGAAAACCCTGACAGAGTTAGAGCTAAAATCTGACACCTTGCTGGTCAGGGTGTTGAGAGCAGTCCAAAAGTAAGTCCTTCTGAAGTGGTAGATATGGTTCTGTTGAAGTAGAGATGATCCTGTAGCAAAAAGGTCCAGGGGTGGTGAGGAGGGGTCTGGTGTTGGTGAGATGAGGTCCAGTCTTCCTCCCAGGAAATTGGGTGAAGCAAGCAGGTTTCATGTCCCTGTGTCTCAGTTTAATCCAGACAGAAAAACTGCCTGCCCCCCTCACTGCCAGGGGAATGTGATGCATCTCACAATAGGATGATGGAATGCAGATGCACCGCTGGGGAAGGGGTGGGGAGGAGGTATAGCCTGGGGAGGTGCTAATGGCCCATTATCAGAAGGCATCAGGCCTCTCTCCCCTTTGAGTTACAAGAGATAAAGAAAAGCATCTCCTCAACTGCTTTTAACAGATGAAAATAAAATACACATATTTGGTTCCATAACCCAAGACACCTATGACTTGTAGGAATATATAGCGTGCCATTTTGAAACTCCCCGCCCTAGGGGAAGTCCTGAAAATTTCCTGCCTGTATATAATCTGGATATTTTGGGGTTTGGGATCATCACCTCCACCACTGGACATCCAGAAGAAGACCAGATCTTCCACAGGACTACTGCTTTTGACTGCAACCATCACTTCTACAGCACTCCAACCACTGCTTAATTGGACTGTGACCATCACCATGGCCAAGAGGGGCCAGGTTTTACTTTGTGGTTTTAAGATAGTTTTGCAGTATCATTGCATTTATTTTAATCTTTCTATTAAATTGTAACTCCAACTTGAAGTCTCCTGCAAGGAATTTGTTTGGGGGTTAATTTCTCAACTCGTTCCATTTCAAACCAGTACCCCAAAACACCCAAGTCCTTTTTCTCAGGGCTGGTTTCAATCCATTCTACAGTCAGCCTGTATTTGTGATTGGGATTACTTCAAACCAGATGCAAGAACTTGCTAATCTTCAGGACATTTAGGGTATTCACACAAACTGGGCTTGAGGCCCAGCTCTCAAGCCTCTCAAGGTACCAATGGGCCATTAAGGCTCACCACATGACTGATACCATTACATCATCCCATTGTGAGATGCTCCACCCAGTGGGAGGAGCCAAGCATTCCTACCTGGATAAAAGCTGAGATTCAGAACAGCAGAGCAGCCTGTTTTCCACTGGATTCCCAGAGGAAAGACTGGACCCATCTTGCCACCTCTGGACCCTTCTACAGGATCATCTCTACTCCAACAGAACCACATCTGTTACTCCAGGAGGACTTATTTGGACTGCTACCAACACCCTGACCAGGGTGTCAGATTGTATTGTGACTCTGTCAGTGTTTCTACGATTTTTTTTTTTTGATTGTTTGTTTACTTTACGACACTTGTATTTTTTAATACTGCTAGTAAAAAACCTGTTATTCCTATTCCCAAATATTTTCCTGATGGTCTTTAATTGCAAAATTATAACATTTTGGAGGGAGGGGGTTTACATTCTCCATTCCAAGGGAAGTTCCAGCTTTCCCTAACAGATACCTGTCTTTTCCAAACCAAGACAGGCAGGAAGCCCTTTGTGCTGCCCTTCAGGTGGTCCCCTGTTGGTCTGTCTTTGAAATCTCTTACTGGCATTGTCATTAAACTGTTTGGAGTGGGATGGATTGAGATTCCCCTCCCCCTGCAAGTTTAATTTCAAATTCACATGGTATAAACAGATGATGAAACACACCTAGTTTGAATTAATATCACCAAACACCTTAGTAAACACAAAGCCTACAATGTTTGGAACATTTTTTAACTTTTGGACATGTCATTGAAAATTCCAGTGATGCTGTTAAATACATTATTTTAGGCTTGTCAAAAACTGTCATTTTTTTGATTATTATTAAATTGAGTGATTTTTAAGTTCACTAATGGAATATTCCTTCGATAACAAAACCAACAGTTCCTAATAAAGTGTTGGCAGATGTTTATTCAAGGGGAAAAGAATAAATGGCATTATATTTCTAGTTTTCTACAACCTCCAACAGGTTATTGGTGAGAAATTTTTTATAATAACTTAAGGGAATTAGAGACTGTACAAAATAATAGGTAGAAAGGAATGGATTTCTCATCAGCAGTTGCATCTATGATTTATTCAGTGCAATTCTGCTGTGGAAAGGTATAATGAAATAGAACTTACTTGCGTTGTTTATATGGTTTATTTGATTTATTTTTCTTTATGAAGAAAATTAGTTTCTTTTTACTTTCTTGGCATGTGAGATTAATTGATAGTAATTTGAATTATATTTCAAATATGTAATGGTCAGAATGGACAGGAAAAAAATAATATAAAACTTAAAAATGGACAGCATTAGCACTTTCTTTCTTTTTAATAGTGCCTCAAGTACATTTTTCGTATTTCTCCTGTTCCTTGAGATAAGGAACACACAAATATCCTGAGTGGGTGTCAAGAGAATGGGAACAGACTCTTTTCAGTTGTTTTCAGCAACAGGACAACAGGTAAGGGACAAAAAATAAAATACAGGAAGTTCCATCTGAACCTGACAAAAAACTTCTTTATATTGAGGGTAACAGAGCATTGAACAGGCTGCCCAGAAACATTTTGGAGTCTGCTTCTCTGGAGATATTCAAAACATGCCTGGCTGTAATCCCTTGCAACCAGTTCTAGGTGAACTTGCTTTAGCAGGGAAGTTGGACTAGATGATCTCTAGAGGTCCCAATCCCACCAGTGCTGTGATTTTGTTAATTTATCAGACTAAGAGTTTATTCCAAGAGGTAAATTATTATGGAATAATATATGTTCATCTTTTTTTCCCTCTTTTTAATTTTTTTTTAATTCTTCCACTAATTTATGTAATCCTCAACAGATGACAAAGAAATGCAGTTAAAGCTCTATAAAGTTTGAAGTTTATCTTGTCTAGCATGGAATCCAGAGATAATAATTCTGTAATCATAGAAACATGGAAGTGTTTTGGTTAGAATNGTGGCTGGACGAGCCACAACATTTTACACACCTACAAGGATTTGAACACTTACACAACTTCTTTAGACAACATACTACATACAGTGTCTCATCACCTTCACAGTAAATAATTTCCTATATACAATCTAAATCTCCCCTGTTTTAGTTTAAAGCCATTACACCTTTTCATGTCACAACAGGCCCTTGTAAAAAGCATCTCTCCATATTTCTTGTAACCAACAAGCTTTCCCCAGAGCCTTCTCTCCTTCAGGATGAGCAACACCAGTTCTCTCAGTCTATCTTCCTAGGACGAGTGTTACAGCCTTTTGAAAAAATCAGTAGCTTTTCTCTGTATCTACTGTAAGAGGTCCACGCATTTCCTGTACAGAGGACTGCACAGCCTGACACAGTCCTCCAGTTGGAGTCTCACAAGAGCAAGGAAGGGGGGGGGAAACCCTCTCAATCACACTTCTTTACCTGCAGCCTGGGATACTACTAGCCTTCTGCCCACAAGTGCAAATTGCTGGGTCATATCCAATTATTTTACTTTGTTAAATTGATCATAAATTTTGAAGTGATTATATGAGCTTATAGCTAATACAGTTTCTTGCATTATTTACTTGCATTGCTCTTTGATACAAATTTCATAGTTTCACCATGTTTCTTGGTAGAACAGCTGGAAGGAAGTTTTGTGACATGTAAGTTGATTTGATTTACCAAACTAAAATATTTGAATTCAATCAAAAATTTGATATGTTCAGAATATCATCTAAATTTAGTTTTGAGGAGACCTATTTCTGTGTAATCTTCAAGCCATTTAAAAATTATACAGTTAATAAACAATAAAGCTGGAAGCCATATATACAAGTGAAATAGCATAAAGTGAAAGATATGGCTGAGAAAAACAATGAAAATTCTGAATCTATTATATTCTTAGACATGTTCAGGTGAACATAAAATAGCTGCAATGATATTAAATTGGATACTTTACAGTCATTCTCTGAAAATAAAAATTACTACTTTGTGAGTGTGTGTAATGTTTTGTTCTATATATCTTCCTTCCCTACCACAATGTATATTCCTCTTTAAAGATATTCAGTTTGTCAGTAAATGGATTTGAAAGTAATTGGTATCAGTTACCAGCAGTCTCAATTCACAATATATTTATGCTTTCCTTGGCTTTCTCCTTGGTGACATGACTCCCTAGAGTATTGTCCGACTTCTTCCTTTTACATACACTCTCTTTCTCCCAAAAGACAAATTCTGAAGCTAAAGAAGAAAAGTCAGAGTGGCTACAGAAGCATTAGGTTTTCCGGGATTCATCCCTGAAGTAACATGTTCCCATAAGACTCATGCAGCAGACCGTGTCTGTTCCTAATTCCATTCTGCTCCCTCCATCACTCTCTGAAGAAATAATGCTACAACTACTAGATTTAACATGGATGGACAGCATCACAGTAGTCAAATAAATACATAACATTCCAGACAAATTAGGAAACTGAACTGTTTCCTAGGGCATTGTTCAGGCCTTTCGGAGTCTGTTTCACCTCACCTGAGTACCAAGTTCAGAAAAATGTCTTGAAATGAGGGAATCCCACCAGCACACATTTTTAAGTCTTTTAGCAATATCTTTTTTCTTCCTCTCTTGCAGACAGTATTCAACTCTGTAAGTAGTCCAATTATTGAAATAAGACTTTACAAACACTTTTTATGAATACTAGTGACATAATCTTGACTTTTGAGAGAACTTGAATGGAAGTATTATTTGTATCGTTAACATCCAGATGTTAATTTCCTTGCCTATAATTATCAAGAAGCCTGTGTCTGTGTAAGACTTTGTACTTATAGAGAGAACTTTTGTATTTTATGTAATATCTGTCTGTCTATAGACACATACACATCATTAAGAAATCAAAGCCATTTGAGATGAAAAAGGCAAAACTCTTGCTATCTCTATCATCTAAGTAATATTTATAATTCTTTTCACTTTTTAATGTGCCTATTTTTTATTATTATGACAAAAATAGATACCTGAAAATATATGTTATAATTAAAAAGGGAAGGTTTGCATCCATTAATAATAAGCTTCCCTACATTTCCCTCTACTGTGTCCCTTGAAGTGCAAGGATCCCATATTGTCCAAGTAAATTTGGTAGCAAGATTCAGCTTTTCTTATTTTCAGCAACAGTATTATCTATCATCTCAAAAACATTTAATAGAAAAAAAATACAACATGCATTTATGGAATTGCCACAATGTCGGGGTGTTTAAATAGCTTTAACTCTCTGAAGGGAATGAAAATGCAGTAGGCATCTAAAGAATTATACTATATAGAAAGTCATGCTCTGTAATTTTATTAAAGACAGACTTAGGTCACTTGTTTGTATTTCAAATTCAAACTCCAAAATAAAATTTCAATAGCTATCTATTTGGCCATAAAAATTCAAAAGGACACTCTTTATTAAAAAAAAAAAAAATCAATTTCCCCTGAATTCATGAGAAAGAAATCTAGATTAGAGCATACAGCAACTGTTAATTTAGAAAGTTCTTGCTGCTGATATGATTCTAACCCAGGTGAATATTAAATGAAATCATGAAGAAATGGAAAGGATGAGCATGTTAAAAGGGCTTTGACAGAAACTGAACAAGAGAGACTGATGATGCAATTACCCTTCTTCTAGGCCATGCAATACTAATGTGATACGGGCCTGCATAGTTCAACAGTAAGGATGAAGAGGCTAACAATAATTCTCAATTAAAGTAGGTTTCCTTTGTGTTGGTAAAATACACTGCATCCCATTGATTAGAATGCCAAGGAAGCTCTACGTTGTCATGCTGTTTGCAAAAGAAAATGCTAAGAGAGATATTCAAATACTATTTAATAAGAAGTGAGAAAGCTAAAGAATTGAGGAAAAAAGAGTTGAGCAAATGTTAAGTTTAACACCACCAATACATTACCAGCAACTATAATGTACTGAATATTTATGGAAGCAGTAGATTAGTAAGGCTCCTTGAAAATCCCTCCATTGTTCCTCACAGAAAAATTCACATTTAGCACCTGGCTTCCTCTCTAAAAATATTTGACTTAGTGGATATTTTTCATTTAAGAGGTAATGTTTGTCAATTGGCCATTCACTTTCTGTACCCTTTATAATCTGTTATGATTTCTAAAACTGAAGCCTCTGTTTGAGCTGATCCAGAATGTATTGTGCTGGCTGACTAGAGAAATTCATGTAGCTTGAATTGTATTTTTCCTGATTCATTCTGATGAAACTGAGTACAGAGTTAAATTTGTAGTCCTTGCTACAGAGTAAACTTGGCCCTATGTCATATAAAGTTTTGACAGTTATTATAAAATAGTTACAATCTTAAGCAGCACCAAGGGAAGTTCAGGTTAGATGTCAGGATATAATTCTTCACTGAAAAAGTGATTGGGCACTGGAATCATCTGCTCAGGGAGGTGGTGGAGTCACTGTCCCTGGACATGTTTAAAGAAAGGCTGTATGTGGCACTCAGTGCCATGGTTTAATTGATGAAGAGGTGTTAGGTTAGGTCATAGGTTGAACTTGATGATCTCAAAGGTCTTTTCCAACCTAGTTAATTCTGTGATTCTGTGAATTTATTTTGCATAAAAAGTTATATTGCACCATAAGGAGCTGTCATGGTTTCACCCCAACCACGGTTTCACCCCAACTATGGTTTCACCCCAATCTGCCACTAGGAGTTTTCACAGACCAATCCTAATGCCCAGGCAGTCACTTGCTTACTCCACCCACATTGGGAATGGAGAAAGAATTGGAAGGGTAGAAGGGAGAAAATTCATGTTCTGAGATTGAGACAGTTTAATAAGAACAGAAAAAGCCACAGACACAAACAAAGCAAAACAAGGAGTTCATTCACCACTTCCCGTGGGCAAGCAGATGTTCAGTCATCTCTAGGATAACAGAGTTCTGTCATGCAAAATGGTGACTTGGGAAGACAGATGCTATCACTCTGAACATCCCCATCTTTTTACTTCTTTTCCCAGTTTTATGTATGAATACAATGTCATACAATATGGCATATCCCTCTGGTCAGCTGTGCTGGCTGTGTCCATTCCCAGATTCTTGTGCACCCTTAGTCTACTCTCTAGTGGGATGGGATGAGAAGCAAAAAGTCCTTGAATCTGTGCAAGCACAGCACAGCAATGGCTAAGACATCCCTGAGTTATCTACACTCTTTTCAGTACAAATCCAAAATACAGCTCCATATCAGCAATTTTGAAGAAAATTATTTCTATCCCAGCCAAAAACTGCCACAGAAGCAATATTCTACTATCCTTTCTTACAATAAACTTTGGAGAGATTTTCATTATTTGAAGCAAAGCTTAATGAATAGAGTGAAGTTATCTTCCTAAAGGTGATGTTACCATGCCTTGATTTATTGATGCATCAGTCTTCAAATTCAACATTGGTTAGTTTTTTTTAGACTGTTGTCACAAACCTTCTGATAAAATAAGTATCTACCAGTTTTGGACAAGTACTTTTGAATGACCTGCATTTCACCTTCAAGTGAGGAGAGAGTCTGTGATTCCAGAGGATCAAGACTAGAACTCTGAAGATTATCATGGTTTCCTTTCAGCACTTGTGTTCACTATTAAGTATAATAGTCTTGCTTATCTTGCTGTAATGACTTTTGGTTTCTTATATTTATTGTGTTTCATGGAAAGAATTTTTTTGCACTGGGAAAACTCAATATTTATTAATGTGTGGTACTAAAATTGAATACTCTAATACTGTATCAAAATGCAAGATGCAAAAGGCATCTCAATCTTACATGCTAATGTAGCTTACTATAAAGTAGATTTACAGTTTTAATTGACTGAAGATTATTACATTCTAATATTTTTTGGCAGTCTAGAACTGAATTTGGTCTTATTTCTGTTTTAATATTTATTAACACTTATTTCTTCAAAGCTGGGAATTGTAGATGTTGATCTGAGACTTGGGTACTTTCTCCATAAATTAAAATATGGAGTCCAAAACATAAATAAATTTTGCCTATAAATATAGCAGAATCTACCCACATCACCAACAACCTGAAAAAAATGGGAAAATAAGTGGCAAGGGAGACTGGGGTGGGATTGAGAATTGTGCCCAGAACATTAATAAAATCAAGCTTCTGTAGATCAAAGCTATCTAATGATACTCTTCACTGGCCTATCTGAAATGGAGTCTATGACAAACTGTCATGATTAGTGACAGTCAATGTATTTGCAGCTTCACTAAGTACAAACCTTGAGATGATGAAGACTGTAAATCTTGTCTTTCACACAGTTATGATAAAGACATGCTTTGGAGATGTGCACACATTTTACTGTATTACACTTCTAAATATCTACATAGATGTATTCAGTTTTCAACATCAGCTGCCATTGTTGCAAACAGTTTTTTACAGATAATGAAAATAATTTTCTGGATTGTTGCCTTTTTCCTCATAAATATCATTATCCAATCAGCAGAGCTCAGTTGTCTTGGGTTGTCCCTGAAAAATGTTTGAATTACTTTGTTCCTCCAGAACCAGCTGTTTTAAGGGCACGCTGACAATCTTTGTCATGACTCTACAGAATCCTTTGATTGGGGGAAAGAAGAAACCTGTTCATTTTGTTTAAAGTCAGGCAGAAGGGGACAGATCCTCAGTTATTAATAAACAAAAAATATTATGGATGATGATTAACTACTCACACTTTGGATCAGTGTCCTCAAGTCAAGCTTCCCACCATATTATTTCATTCCTCTGTTTCACACAAAGGCAAACTGTATATTTTCCTCAGTAAAAACAAGGAACTAGGGTGAGTTTTCATCCGTGAAAGCAATGAGGGAAAAAACTATGCTGGATATCCCCTCATCTCAAATTATTTTCCAGAAAGCATAACCTGAAGCTTCCATGACCTTAAATGTTGTGTCTAAAGCCCATATAGTTTACTTTAGTCACTACAAAAAGCTCCAAAGTTAAGTCTGGTGTTCTGAGCATCTATGAGTGGAGTAAACCTTGGATCTGGTGAATATCTATGTAAAATGTGTGCTTCACTGACAAGCTTTGTAGATCTTTATAAAGCAGAAGGTGGAATAGCAAGGGATGTGACATAGATATCAAACAAAATGGCAAGAAAAATAATAAAGTCACAGGCAAGTGCCTGGAAGACAGGAACCAGCCCACAGCTACCATTTGCCATAGCTGTGTGTTCCAGGTGAAGCTGCACAAAACCTTTGAGACAACCTCTCCCCTGTAAGATCAGGTCTGTGGATGTCCTTGAGCCTATAACGGGAACTTCCAGGGAATTGCCCTGGAGGGATCTACCAAAGGCTTCAAGAATGTCACATTGCTTAGGGTGAGAAAAAAAAAGTTTCACCCAGGGTCTGCAGCATAATGTTAATCTACCTCAGTTTTGTTTTTTTGTTTTTTGTTTTTTTTTTCCCATTGGCCTGTTGGCCTGACCCACCTCTACTGTTCATGTATGTCCCCAGTTTGAGAGGTTTCTCCTTTCCCTGTCTCCCCATTGGTTGTGGTACTGCTGATGGTCTGCCCTAACGTTCCCTATAGGTCACTGCCCTTTGCCCTGCCCTTGTACTGCCCCTGTGCCCACAGACCATTGGCTCCTGACCCCCATACTTAATCCTAGACATTCTCTTGATCTGTGTCTTTCTGTCCCTGGAACCCTTTGGTGTGTGTGGCTGAAATAAACCTTGCTGGAACTCTATACAGGACACCCTTCCAGTCTTTCTTCACTGAGCTATCCATGGTGTGTGGATTTGAGTGGCTGCCTGTGTGCCCCCCCAAGTGGCTTCTTGAGAAGAGATGCTTTTCAGGAGAGGTAGTGGCAACCAATACATTTCCACTTTGCTACACAGGTCTGACATCATGTATAAATATTCTTGGATTACTCAGGCAAATACTTAGAAGCATAAACCATCAGACACTAGAAAGCTCTTAAAAAAAAAATCCTTTAGAACTTAATATTAGAGTGTGTCTCCAGCGTGGTGCAGGAACATAGCTTATATGGTTGGGAGAGATTTGGGAAAGGAAAAGGGGAGAGATTTAAGCCTGTGCATGTTGACTAATACACCAAGAAGTTTCTCCTCTTGAAGTGATGAACATCATTAGAACATGCTAAAATGAAGGAATCATGCTTGCACAGACTCCTTACTTGCCATATTCCCTGCAAAGAAAAGGATATATAGGTTTCTCAGAGGAATGTCCTGTGTTTTTGGCATTGCTTAGCTGGTGGGATTTTTCTTGATTTTCAGAAGTAACAGCAGTTGGAAAATAATTAAATATTAAAGAGTAAAAAAACCTCTAATTAATGTCTTTTTGTGGTAGTTTCTACTGCCTAGAGGAAATACTGTAAGGACCATGGAAGACCAGAGTGCTTAGAGGATGGTATCGCTCACCTCAACAACAATCAGACCTGAAATGTGCATGATTTCCACAATATTCATTTCAGATCGAGTTCACAAACCCCACAGAGAAATGATGGTCCTCTCCAAAGCACCAAAGAAGCACCTGAAGGTCATTTGCAGGCACCAATTATTTACACAGTCCTTTAAATGCAAGCCTGCAAATGCTTAATTTCCTCAGTTTTCAGGTAGCTAGCAGGTGACTACTAATGTTAATTCAGTTAGGCATTTCAGTGCTTAGGAAGACTAGTTCAAGCCATATTTCAGAGTCCATGGCCATTTACAAAATAATTATGAAATCTAAACAATAAATTATAAAATTGTCCAAATCATTACTCTATATGCAGCCACTATGATCAACTGGCTTCCATGTCCATTATCATGGCCTGAGACTCTAAATAAATTATTAAACACAAATTGTTGCTATTTAACTACTAAATGCATATGGCACAGAAAAAAAAAGGAAAATGCTTATATTTTACTCTTTATATCACATTCTTCCCACTACAAGGCTCTTCCAAAAACATTCTCAAAATCAGGCTAAAACAGAAGCATTTATGCCAAGTAGGCCAAGGTCTGCACCTACAGCGATGGTAACTTCCCACCAGCAGGTGCTCCTCTCCTTCTGTCAAATCAATTATTCAAAGAGGAGAAAGGGAACTAGAGTCTTAGTGCTGGACAGTTTACTCTTGGGAGAACTAGGATAAGTCACTGCTATCACATCAGCTTGACCTCTTCCATTTTGTCTGGCATGAAGAAAGGTTCAACGAACCGCAGCACTGCAGAGCTTTTTGCTTTACCAGATAAGGTAAATATCAGCAGTTTGGTCATTGCAGCAATGCTCACTGAATGAAAAGAGTTGTTTTGTTTTTTTTTTTCTTTTTAGGGAGAGCAAAAAGAAGTGGGGATATTGTGCCAATGTGGTCATTGTTTAATCTTGAAACAGAACAATTGGGCTGAGAGGACTGGGGTAAAAAAGTTCACTGTTTATTCCTGATGAATGATGATCTGGGAAAAAAATGTTTCAAAAATCTTTTGAAATTGCAGACTATAGAAATATGAGCAAGTGTCAATCATGTATGAGTTTAAACAAGAACAAAAGAAAATCCCTGCCATAATTCAAGAATGTGCTTTTGGAATAAACCACTTTTTGGATACAGAAGTATTCCAGAAGGATATAAGGATATAGAAAGTAAGGATTATCATACAGCTACAACGTTTCTTTTTATTTTTTTTTTCTCTGTAGATACTACTCATTATTGAAATTGTTAACATACATTTATCTACAAGATCTGTAATATAAATTATAGCAGATAATTTATGTTATTAATTACAATTTCCTTGTGCTGCTTGTTTTAGTATAACCTAAGCAAACCAAGGATAAAACAAAGCAACTAGTGAAATAACTTAATTCAGCTTAAGTANCAAAAAAAAAAAAAAAAATAAAAAAAATAAAAAAACAAAAAAAAAAAAAAAAAAAAAAAAAAAAAAAAAAAAAAAAAAAACAAAACCAACAAACCCCAAAACAAACAAGCAAACAAAAAAACCACCACCACACCAAAACTGGAATAATAAATTAGGGACAAATACATCAATTCTTTAAGTTGTTGGGTTTTTTTTC
>VWYO01021629.1:24210-90193 GCA_013400275.1 Rhadina sibilatrix | reverse complement strand
AATATTTCCATGTGCTTGCAATTAGTTAGTGGGCTATTCTGGCAGCAAAGGTTATTGAAGGCTGTTTTCCAGAAGTGGGTTGTTTCTCTTTCCTCAGTCTGTACAACTAAAACTAAATCTTAGCATGTTTAGTAACAACCCAGCCAAACAGTAGGCTCCTCTACATATATATATATGTATCAAAAAAAAAAAAAAAAATCATCCTTAAATTGAGAAGTTTATCTGCCTTGCAAAAACTGGATGTGCTTTAGATTCAGAGGGCTGAATGCAATGATGTAGCTTTTAGCAACTTGTGACAAGGAACAGAATCCTCACACAGGAGAAAGAAGATTTCTGAAACATGGTTTTAACTGCCGTAGAGTTTAGAGGGCACTGAACAGGGAGAAGGATGTTACCCCTGCTGATCTGAAATTTCATTGCATTGTCTAATTAAGAAATTAAGTTATTTAAGTATTGTCCTCCAAGACATGTAATTTGCCCAATTAATGACACATTATAAGTTACATCTCAGAAAATATATTCATTTGTGCCTTACAGAAGTGCAATCTACATCCTTCCTGAGTAAATCAATCCAGCTTTCAGAAACACGTGGCCTGACATACCATATATACATCAAAATACTGATTGCTGTTTTATGTTAGATGTTAACTTATCTATCAACCTGTGTCCCATAAATTGCTTCTTTGATGAACAACAGTGGAATAATACATAGAAAATATCCTCAACCACATACAGTATTCAGGACTATTCAAAATATACCACTACAATACTAGGGAATATGTTAAGATTCAGAATTAGAACAGAATAAAGAAATATAACAAGATTAACTACCTTTGTAAACAATGTTTTCATTTCAGCAGGCTTATTCTATCCCCCAGTGAAATTAAAACCATAGTGCTTCCTTTAAAATCCTTGGATACAGAAGGTAAAAATAAACAAACTGCAGAGGAAAGGGCTACAGTCTAGGAGAAAGGTCTTATGGGATTACTGATTTACCATCCAAACCACCCTTTGCAGTCTATGTGGCTCATGAATCCAGTAGAGTAAGAACTGAAAATGTAGCATAAAATTATTGGTTTCTTAATCTAACCTAACCATGTGACTGATACTCTCATATCAGAGAGTACTGCAATAGCTAAGATCATCCAAAGAGAATTAGACTAAACCTAATTTAACAACTAATATAAACCACTATTTCTTGTCCATATCATCCTATTTATTGGAGTCTGCCTCTTCACTGCAATACAGAGAAAGGCAACTGAGTCAATAATAGGCCTCAGATATACACAGCCAGTAGTAGCAGAATTAACTTGTGGTTTTATCTGTTACAGGAATCATTTAAATATGTAATAAACCCCATCATTTTCAGTTTTTATAGAAATCAGAAGGAATTTAAAATATATGAGACTAGGAAAACCTGTGCTAGTGGAGCTATCAAGGTCAGGACAACAAGTCCAACATGTTTCTCCTTTCATTCTCATACTTACAAACTAGGCCAGAAACACGTAACCACATGGAGAATAAAACAAGTTGTTCTTGTACAGCACCACTGATACATATGCACTTTAAAGAAGAAGATCATGACAGAACAGAGTCAAGAGTTGACTCTGAAAAGGTCTTTCATGCTGAGTTACAATCAGTAGAATAACTCACATGACTACTTAAAACTCATGTCATGGATTAGGTTTCAAATAAAGAAAATGTCAGAATTAGGTAACAGAAGAGAACGATGAGAAATAGGTTGGATGAAAGGGAGGACTCTAAAACAATGAGATCTTCAAGCATACCACACTGGTGCATTAAAAAAGTCTGTTTAAAGGCAAAATCATCAGATGATTCTCAAATTCCATGGCTACACATAAACCATAACCAATTACATTTAAACCATATCTCCATATTACATATTTAATACAGATGTATTAAAAAACAAGCCTACCATCTAGTCCTCCTCAGTGCCTGGAAGGAAATAAGAGTTTGATCCACAAACCAAGTGCAGTCCAATTTTTCCACTACTAGCTCAAATACAGATATAACCTTATGAGATATTTTGGTTTCAAGATACTTTTACCATTGGGGAATGAAATAGTCTGATAGCAGCTTCCAGGAATTCAGCATAATTAAAGCCAGGCACAAGCAAAATCAGGATTTGGGTTTGCTAGAGACCAGATCATAGGTGAAGTATCATTTCAACTGGCCCTTCACTTTCATCTCAAATATTTATATTATTAAGTGCATGAGAGGAACAGACCTGACTAGAAATATAAGGACATTAAATGGAATTGTATTATTAGGAGTATTCACTGTTCCAAATTAAAAAAAAAAAAATTGATTACACTATGAAGGAAAAAAAAGAGAAAATCAAAGTCCCTCATGCACAAAAAGATCAGTCAATACCTACCAGACATTTACAGTCTTAGACTAGCAAGACTGAGAGTACTCCACAGAGAAGTGAAAATCTATATTGCTGGTTCAGTACAGGATTAAACTTTTCTGTGTCCATGGCTAGAAATCATTTCCTCATTGTGCAAGAAACTAGTTGAAAATTCCTGTCTTGAAGTATTCCAATCACCAGCAACTCTGTCTTACACAAGGAGAATTGCTTTATAGACAGATAGTGTAGTTTAACTACAACACTGACCTCTGAAGTCAATTCAAGCTTCACTGGAATCCAGCCCAGCATCTCATTCATAGTTGACTGTTGCGAAGGAATGCTTGCAATATGAAGGAGTAAGTGCAAGCAAGCAGATAAAAGGTAGTAGATATGGCCAATAACATGACTGCACAGCATACTCTGCATTCATCTTGAATTTCCCATCTGAGATACAGTTGTGGTCTTCAATAGAATTCACCACCTTTGATTCGCAGTTGCTAAGAGATGTAAATGTGTAACAGATCACAGTCATTCATCTCTCTGCCAGTGGGGAATTACTTCATACAGTATTTTTTTAGGTTTTATCCAACTCAGCTTTATGAGTTCCAAGAAACTGAACCTTTGAGAAACTATTCTGACAGAAACAGAAACCTTCTGATGCTACAATGAATTGCATTGACAATAAAAACACGCACACAAAAAAACCACATCAAAACAAAACAAAACAAAAAACTAAAAATCCCAACCAAACAAACAAAAAACCAAACCAACCAAGCCCAAACCCAGATAAGTTTATTATTTTTCATTATTTTACCATAACCCTTGTCATCAGTGATGCTTACACCATCTAAGTATTTCTGCACTTCCACATTCCTATGCCATCCTCAATTCCTCCCGCTGCTCACACCTGGCCAATCCTCTTCAGGCATTTGTACACTAATACACAGGTCCGATTATTTTTGCTGCTTTACTTCAAGCTCCTTTCAATTCATATAAAGATCTCTCTATTAACAGCACATTCACAGTTGCAACAACCTACAAATACAGCCTACACAACACTCCTTCTGTGCAGTCTGGTTGCCAGCCCAGCCCTTCTCAGCAACATCCAGACACCTTTCCTTCTGAAACAATGCTGTCTTAAATCTGTCTTTACCTCCCCCATACTGACCACTTTTTCTCAGCATGACCATGGCAGCAGTGTATCAGTTTATCCAGCCATGCCGTGACTTAGGTCAAGTGACTAACCAGGCTAAAAATAACACAGCAAAAGATTAAAAAGTTATTTTTAATGCAAATCAGTCTTCCAATCCAGTTCACTACACAGCTGCACACCCTGTAGCACCAGCTGATGATGTGATCTCTAGAGATTGGAATAAGCAATGGAAAGCAGTGGCTGTAGTGCAGAATAGCACTGCCAGAAAAGGATACAGCTATGAAACTATACAGTCTTCCTGTGAATAACATCTTGCCAAAGAGTGCCTGGAACTGCACATCATCGCCTGCCCAGTGAGTCCTGTGCTGTGATGAAGTGCAAAGAAACACTCACTGGTGTAAGTGAGATACTGGCAAAATCAGGTCTATTTTTATTCTCCATTCCAAATAAAGCAATGTATACCTTTAAAAGTACAATAAGGCAGTATATTTTCACGGCAACTAAAGCTGTGTAAGAATTTCTATCCTTCCTCTCCACAGAATATTTTCCATATTTCAGCTCATGCAAGGAGGATCACTGATACAATGGCATAGAAATATCCCAGCTTTGAGAAAAGACATTGTTCATTTAAAACCTCGTATATTAATAACTGTGACCTTCAAAACAAAACAAAAATCTTGAGGAGAAAACCCAAACAAAACTATTTCCCATGGTTTCATTAAAATAGCTATATATTTATATGTAATTTGTGATCCAAGTGTCTGTTGATTGTGTTGGATAGAGTAAACATTTGGCAGAGATTGTCTTTCAAATGACAGGACACCAAAACTATAGTAAGTCACACCGGTTTAACTAACTTAAGTAAATAAAATAGAGCCTGGTCTGAGAAAGACCTGAGAACTTAGAGGTCTTCACTTTTCTCCCATTGCCTTTAAGGTTAAAAATGTGCCCTAAAGTTACACAAAGTACAAATTTACTGTCAGAAGGAAAAGTCACCTGCACACTTTCTCTTTTAGGAAACGGCCAGTTGCCAGTGGCCCTTCTGCCTCATGCCCTCATCTGGCAGGAAGGCAGCTACTCTGTTCACACTTCCTGCCTGCCATGCCACTCACTCCTTATGCTGGATTCCTCTCCCCTTTTCAGAGTTCTCTAGGCACTATGTTCTCCATTTACATGACTGCTTTTTAGTTGCTTTCTGCTTTCCTTTCACTCTTTACAACATATTGTTCTGGATTCTCATAAACTCTCAGATACAGTGCCCACAGGACAATTCTTTCTGTGGCCCTTCCTTGACAGTCTTCCAAATGAAGATCAGTGCTCAGAGCCTACTTAACCATCTGAATTCTCAATGTAATTGAACATATTGACTGTTCTTCACCCTTCCCACCAGAAAGCATAACTAAGATAGGAAGTATCATCTTTATGTAGAAAGCTGAGTGTTTTTCACTCCACACCATGCAAGTCAGCAATTTTGTAACAAAATTTTATTGTTGAACATTCTTTCACTTAGACAAGGACAATTTCCTCTCTCCACTTCAGATCCCCAAAAGGTAGTGATCAGTTTTTTGTTCTGCTACCATAAGTTTTTATATTCATTTCATTACTGTGACAAAGCATTTCACTTTCTACAGCTGAGAACTACTGAACTTACACTGTGACTCAGGGAAGTGTTTATTAGTGTTTATTACACACTCATACAAGAGCCCCTAATTTCCTCAACAGGATCTTTGAAAAAATAAATTTATCAGGAAGTGCATTTCAAGCAATTTTAAAGTAGACAATTATAAGTAAATTTGAACAAATGCTGATTTTAAATATAGCAGTGCAATCAAAAGCCTTGCTTTAGTCAGATGTCCAATCCAGTGATGTTCAAATCAGAGATTGAAAAGTTAAAAAATAAAGGACAGCACTATGGGAATTCACAGCCTGTACAAAAGAAAGTATGATCAACTTGATCAAACATATATGAAAGATTGATATCCATGAACTAAAGAACTCCATTTTGCACCAGCTGAAACCCTCCGGTTTTTATCCAAGCACAGTATACAGCATTATTTTACCTGTCAGGTAGTTGAGGCATGATTTATCCTCACCCACCCAAAGATGACAGATTATTATGGGAAGAGCTTCATGATTATTCAGTACAAAGTAGCCTATGCCATCAAAAATATGCCTGTGCTTGTTTCAAACCTTCTCTGTAGAATGTGGAAGGCAAACACTATGAACCCAATGATGTGCAGGAAGAATCATCTAGTAAAGACCTATCATACTCTTGATAAATCTGGATTTAAAAAATAGGCTTCATTGCTGATCCTGCAGAGGCAGCTTCTTTGCTTCCCTTTATGCTGATATTCCATGTTTTGACAATATTCTTTAGAAAACCTGAAATTCTTATTGTATCCTGCTTGTTACTTGTGCACTACAAAATTCTGCCTCCTCTATCATTATATTTACTTGAACACAGAAAGTGAAAATCTGCTCTGCAGTTTTGCCAGCATTACCCGCATTCCAGACACCTTCTTTCCTTTCCTGAAGGACATGAGGAAAGGAAAACAGCAATTCAAGAAATAGCAGACTGAGTTTTCAAAGGGCTATTTAAAAAGACAAAACAAAGACAGTGCCACAGTACAATAAAACCCTTGCTCTGATCAAATTTATTTTGGTACTCCTGCCATTTCTTTTCTGAACAGGATGAATGTCAGAGAAGCTCTACAATTCCCCTGTTATAGAGGCTTGGATGCTATAGGAAGGGAAGTTGCATTTTTTGTATGATTTGGATTACCTTTGTGTTTACAGGAAGCCAGCCATGAAAAGCTAGGTGCTACACAAATATAAGAACAAGAGGCTCAGTTCAACCTGGGGATAAAGTCTACTCTACATAAGGCTGGCATGACTGACAAGAGGAGCTTTACACTTGTAAGCAAAGAGGGAAAGGCTGAGATATATCTGTAATTTTTATAGCTATTACACAATAAAAGTAAATTACACAATAAAAAGTAAATCTGGCAGATAAGAGCAGAGCAGTAATAAATAAAAAATAGTAAGTAGAGAAAGCAAGTCCTAATATGAATGAAAAAAGCAATCAGGTGTGCCTAAGAAGTAATTCAGAGGGCTGTGTCTTACATAGCAAGGATTTAGTTTGTGAACAATCAGAACTAACCAAAATGTGATCAAGAAATTTCCAGGCCTGGGTTTTATTAACAAGCAAGACTTTAGAACAGATTTTTAAGGAAAGAATAATTAACATGCAAATAAACTGCAAACAAAACAAATTATAACAGGATCTATAATCATTCTATCCATTTTACCGGGTCACTTTTTCTAATAAAAGCACTATATTTCACAGGCAATATCTTAGCTTTGCTTAAGTAAAACATTTGCCATATGGAAATTCATATTCAGTATGAGATGAATGATAGCTACCACAAGAGCAAGATGAAAAATAGATGGCAATAAATAACTGACAAAATGACTGGCAGGAGACCATTAGAGAGATCCAACACTGACTGGTACTTGGTCCAACCTTGTAAGCACTATTTTTAGTGATAAAGCTGGAAGAAATATAACTTTGACGCTGAAATGACAATCACAATGCACAGTGATGAAACCACAAAATGCCTAAGAAAGATGACCTTGAGGTCTGGATCAGAAGAATTGGACGGATCAGTATCAAAATCACAAGATCAATGAATTAGGGAATAACATAAAATTTCACAGTTTACTGGAAGCTCATAATTTAATCTAGTTAAGTACTGGTCTAAATGCTCTGGTAATACTGATGTGAAATGGGAAAATAAAATTCTTAAACATATCAGGTGAGACACTGCAGAACAACTAGAAGTTCTGTATAAATCCTTGAACTTATGTCATATACATTAAAGAATGGAACAGAGAATAGATTCAGAAAAAGGAATTGAGAGACAGTACTTACTGAATACATTAAAACCAGGTTTGCTTGTTTCCCACAGCAAAACAAAAACCATAGAGATCTCATGTCTAGTCTTCATGGAAAGTTCAAGGAAAATAAGCACAGGATAAAAAACAACTGCTTGCACAAAAATAAACAGACAATATGAGGAAGTGGATAAACTTCTGCTCAAAAGTGAAGATTCCTACCTGTTAAAGCAATCAAAACCTAGGACAGTCTTTCCAACAGGAGTAGCAGAGGCAAGAAAATCCTAGCTGGTTTTCATACTGACCTTGATAAGTTTAAGGAATGGGCTACATGGCACAGTGCCCTCAACAGCAGAAAACTGCTCAGTGATGCAAAAGGTTCCTTACAGTGCTAGGAAACTTTCTTTTTTCCCCTTGGGTTCAACAGCTCATAAAGAATTTGGACTTCTACTCTTTTCCTTCCAGCTGATCCCTGTTACAACTTATTGGCTGTGAAAAAGGAGTTCCTGAGACAGTACAGAGTATGACCACCAAGAACCAGACTGATTAATGCCAGAATGAGGAGGAAATAAGAAGCCAGCAATATGCTTCACACTTCATCCTGCAGATGTGGACTGACCCAAGTAGGATATTCCCCAGATAGATCTTGCGTGACTGAAAAGGTGATGGGTGTGTCACCCCAGCCACAGGGTCCTGTTTCATTTGAGACTCTAGAAAAATGCTACTCTGGAAACGGCACAAGGGCAAAACAGCTAGGGTCAGAGGGAATGTGATTGCTCCTTCTAGCAGCGGCAGTATTACATCAGTTTAACTGTAACATCAAATCTAAATGTGTGCTGAATGTGGGCTAACTCAGGGCAAGACCAGCTAAGGTGGCTCTGCTCCATGCTTATAGCACTGGACATCTGAGACGTGTCATCTGGAGACAACCAAACACCTCTCTGAAAAGTCACAGCTCAGTCTGGCTGAGTTTACTAGCTGATTCCAGCACTCCTGGTGCAAATCTATGCAGCACGTCTGAGGAAAAAAAGCCTTGGCTGGATCTAATAACTTTCAGGCCTGGGGGTGAAGAGACTAGAGAAAAAGGGTTAGTTTCTGCGAATCTCAAGCACCACTGTTTTCCTCAGCAAGCCACAGCAAGAACTGCTGTAGAGCACATAGGTCATGGGTTTTAGTGTTGTAATAAAATCTGTACACAGGCCCTTTTTCTTTCTAAAAGTATGCAGCTCACCTTTCAGAGAAATGCATCACATAATTCTTAAGCCCATCTTTCAAAGCAGCAGTGGGCTTCTGAAATGGATTTACTCTTCTTTATTTTCTACATCTTTAACACTTTTTNTTTTTTTTTTTTTTTTTTTTTTTTTTTTTTTTTTTTTTTTTTTTTTTTTTTTTTTTTTTTTTTTTGTCAAGAGGTAATTTCTGAATTGACAAGATATTTCAAAATGAAATGAAATACTTCTCCCCAGTCCCATACTTCATAAAGGCAAAACCTTTAGATGCGGCACAAGCGTTTACCTAAAATTTCCATTTCTCTTTACTCCCACAAGATCCAAGATAAACAGTACCCTAATAAAAGTTGATAGCACAGGCTCTGTTCAAGTGAAACCACTTTATAACTTGACCAAATTTGCTCTTTGCCAGGAAATGATTGCTTTTCCAGTTCAACCCAAGAATGCTGCTCTGCCTTATGTCTGCTGGCAGCAACTTCTCCGTTTATGGGTGGGCTAAAAAAGGAGGATTCAAAGACCAAGTTTAGGCCTCAGCTAATGGTGCTATGATTAAGAGTTGGTCCTAGATTTTACCATACCTAACATGCTTGGTTTTGGAGGATGAGCAGACAAGAAAGTTACAAAAACGTATTGCATAGTTCACTATCCTTCTGTTTTTCTTCTTATACTTACTTCAGTACATCTCCATACAAATCAAAATCAGATCTACAAAATGAATGAAACCACTAGCAGATTCAATTTTCCTATAGAGCATTAACACTAGCATATACTTTTTTTCTGTCAAAGTTACTAACTTTCTTGTAATTAAAACCCTTGTACCTTAATGCAGGAAAGTCTTTCTGATTTGCAATGCAAAACCAGAGCTGTAAGCGTCAAACGTATTGAATGTGCCATGACACTCTAATGAAGAGAAGAAAATTGGTTCCTCCCAAAAGAGTTACTTCAGAAATACTGCTGCAGTACACCACACAGCGCCCTTGTGTTACAATGTTGCAAGTTCAATGACAAGGCCGTAAATCCAAAGATGTTAAAAAGGAAAGGCCAATCTTTTATTGTTATAAAATCAGCTACAGGAACAGGAGGCTGGGCTAGTCCCAGCCCCTCACGGCAAGTCAGAGAAACCAAAAACGTGCGCAAGGGCCACCCCTCAGGACAGTTCTGTTCATGAGAGTGAAGCAGCCACTGACCGTGGTCGGTCCCTTTTAAAGCCTCAGTCCCCTCAGCGATTGGCCCGTTTTGGATCCTTTCCCTGATTGGTGCATTCTTCGGGCTCTCATTGGCTCTTAGCGGGGTGCTCTCTACACCAATCGTTTCTTCCCGCCGTGTTCTGATTGGCTGGTCGTGTCCTCCCATGAAAGCGCTGGGGGGTGGTCTCAGTTCTTGAGTTGTTTGGGGCAGGGCAGGAGATCCCCCTTTTCTTTGGGGTTGTCCCTTTAATTGTGTTGGGGGAGGCAGCCACACAAAGCTCTTACAAACATTCGTAACTAAACATTGCAACAATATCTAACAACTACTGAACAACATTACAACAGTAAGTATTTTTAACAACTTAGAACTAGTTGGAAAATAAACACAGTTATAAACAGAAATCGAAACACACGGCTAATATACAGACACAAGTATTAAAAAGTTTCAACTTCGTTTTTGTATCTATAACACTTGTCAGACGTGGTGGAACATGCTGCCAGTATTCCCCACACTGGAAACAAAGAGAGTGAATACTAAAGTTAAGTATGCCCTTGTCCTGCGCCCAAAAGCAAAGCACCTCAACATTAAGCTACATACTTTAAATGCACCCATAGGAATTGTCCAGGTTTGAGGAATTATGAAGAAAGTCTAATATAAGACAAAGTGTTAAAGTTGTACTTCTCTGCTTGAAAGTTCTATGTGAAAATCAACTAAAACAAAAAAGAAATTGTGCTACACAGCCACATCTCATTTATTATTCTACCTGTATACTGACTTCTTCCCTTGAAGAAAAAAAAAATCAGAATAATGTTCTGTTACAGGCAAAACTGTCTGCAGCTGAGGCATTGTACTTTAATTAATTTATTGCCATGCAACACAAATTTCTGATCACTGATTTGAACACTGAGAAAAAGAACATAAACTACTACTCTTATATAAAGAATGAACTTCTTCCTTCTCCAGTCTCAACTTACCTGACTTTCACCAGAGATTAAGTTTAACCTATTCACATGGATGTAGTAAAGCAAAAGGCAGTGTAAGAGGTTGAAGGGGTTCACATGACAGATTTAGTCTGCTTCTTAATAATAATAATAATAATAATAATAATAATAATAATAATAATAATAATAATAATAATCTGCCTAGGATTTCTGCTGCCAGATGCAGAAGAGCTTGTTTCAGCCTTCCATTATTGTTTCTGCCCTTCTGTTCCTCAGTGCCCCTGCCTCATCATGGGTTGTTCTGGTCTGTCTCTGGGCTGCAGTCTTTTGGGGGTGTCCTGCTCCATGTGGTCTACTCATGGGCCCCCCAGGAGTGATCTTGCATCACTGCTGTCCCCCCCTATTTACAGCCTGTGACATATTTCTGTTCAACGTATCATCCCCATCCCTGCCAAGAATATCTTGAACCCTAGGTAACAGGAGTCAACATGCTACGAATCTGGACATATTTTTATCAGACTGATCTTCTGGAGCAGAATTATTTTGGGCAGAACTTCCAGAACAGTTGCAAGGAGAGTGATGGATAACAGAAATAATCATCAACAATACAGCTTGGAAAATACGCACAGATATGTCTAAGCAAGAACAGCAGAGGAGAGGAAACAGCTCAAATGAACAAAGAAAAACAAGATTTGGGAATACGTATCTCAATGTGTCAATAATTACCTATCAGAAAAACTATTTATCACTGAATCTTTTATAAATCAGGATCAACTTCTAAAATAATTCCAGGGTAGCAAGGCTTACCTTCACAGTCTGAGGAAAAAAAAAAAAAAAAAAAAAAAAACAAACAAGCAAAAAAAAAAACATAAAGACCCNAAACACCAAGCAAACAAACAAACATAGAGACCTTTCAGCAATTTTCAGTGTCTTCAGTGTGGAAAGCGTGAGCTTTCCATCCTCACAGTTCTTCAGGTCTCTACTTATGACTGCTCACAGATGAAGCAGATGTCCAAGCCTACCCCTGGAAAGAAATACTTCCTACAATTTAATACAGCTACAGAAAGACATGTGAAAGCATGCTTCATTAACAATTTATTCAGAACTGAGAACACTATTAGTGAAGTAGTCCAGAGATTAATTAAATCAAATAGATCAGAATATCTTTATGCCAAACCTATGTCAAACAATGGAATTGCCCTGATTTATAACAAATGTGTTTACAAAGATTAAAAAAAAAAAAACAAAAAAAACAAACTAGTAGATTCTTGAAGTAACAGAAAGACAGAAAGACATAACAGATACTTGGGAGATGAATGTCTAATATGCAATTCAAGAACACACCAGCCTTCTCAAACTGATGCTTGAAGTTCTTTATTTCGCTTAAACAGTTTACTTCCAAGCCTTTCTGCATTATTCAGCTTGGTAATACACACTGCCCCTGGGAAGCCACTCTCGTACAGGAGAAGGACTTTCTTTAAATCAAGCCCTCGGACACTCATCTGACAATGTCTTGCCTCAGTTGTCACTAGAATTTTTTAATTGTTTGCAACATAAAGCTTTTTATTGCAAATGAGAACAGGGAAAAATCAGCCTTGGGCAAAAAGACTATTTGTAAAAGAAAGACATATTACAATCTTAATCTAAGGAATTTAGGATTTAATAACAGACAACAGATGGACTACACAAGTATCTTCTGAGAAAAGAAGACGTCGGGACCCAAAAGAGACTCAGCTGTCCAAGGAAATAATACATTTAACTGTGTGTTTCTAGAGGGTTTACATATAGAATAACTAGGCAAAGTAAAATGAGATGTTTTCAAGCACAGGGACAAAAATATATCAAAAATTATATTTGTGTAGGAAAGAAAACCATCACAGCAGTAGTATAATACATATCAGAGACATGACCATAAAGACAAAAAAAAGAGTATCTCTAGTGCATGAAGAGCTTTTAAGCTGAAGAGATAATTGATCTATTTTTAAAGACTCTTAATGGACTCAGAAAAAGGTTGAAACTCTATAATCTTAAAATTCAGCACCTTGTAAAGCGATAATGTAACAATATATATCTCTGTATATATAGAGGAGCATCAGGAAAGACTTAAAAACAAAACTGAGGAGACAGGGAGGAGAAAGAGGGTTGTGAAGAGAAATTCCAAGGATTCAAGGAAGAAAATAAGGCCTCATTTTAGACCACTGAAAAGGGCAGTAGATTAACCTAAGAGATGTCAGAAGCTCCATTCAGGAAACAGTGGTAATCTGATCTGATGACCATACTAGCAATACTACCAAATAGAAATATTTAGAAATTAACTAGGAAAATAATCAAATATTTCAAAAGTATTTGAACAGAGTCTTGGGAAACACGGGGATTTTTAGTTTATTTTTATCAGATGGTATTGACATTAATATGACTAGGTTTGCCATTGAAAAACTGGACTATACTGCTCCAGATCTTCTCACACTTTGACCACAGGCAACTTTAGTAAAACCAGAGTCACTACAGAAACACATGGTTATAGGCATCCTACATTTTTAATCTCAGCTTCTTACTGATATCTGTAGGAGCCTGCTGGTTGTTCCAGTCAAGCATGGACATTCCCAACCTATACAGCTCTTCTCTGATCTCTGCAGCAAGCAACTGTGTCAAGATATTGCTATACACCTAAAATACTTCCCAAGAGTGGATGGAACAACAATTTTTGCAAGAGAACTAATTTCTGTAACAACACATATATATATATTTATATATATATACATATTTTGTTTTAACATCTATATTACACAGAGGAGTCATCACATTCAATATATTCCTCCCAGCTGAATGTTGCTCAGATGTATCATTTTATGACAGCAGTTTATCATTTCTGTGATTAATAAGTGTGGAAATATACCTAAGGTGAGAATTTTTGCTTGGTATGAGGAATATTCAGATGATGCTCAGGTCTATAATTCAGTCACCAACCCAATATCCACTATAAACAATCTATGTAACAGAGTCCATAAACATTAGCCTAAGAGCAGCTACTCAAAGCCTAGGAAAAAAAATAGAAAAATAACTTCTTGGAAGGAAAAAACATTCAATAAATTTACTGAGGTAGTGCTTGTTCATTTGAGAGGTGCTGGAGTGTGCCCAAAAAAGCAACAAAGCTGGTGAAGGGTCTGGAGCACAAATCCTATGAGGAGCACCTGAGGAGCTGGGGCTGTTTAGCCTGGAGAAAAGGAGACTGAGGTGTGACTTTGAGGGTCTCTACAACTGCCTGAAAAGAGGGTGTAGACAGGAGGGAGCTGGTCTTTCCTCCTGGTAACAAGTGACAGGATGAGAGCAAAGGGCCTTAAGTTGCACCAGGTGAGGTTTAGATTGGATATTAGAGAACATTTCCTCACTAAAAGGGTTGGCAGGCACTGGAACAGGCTGTGCAGGGGTCATCATCCATCAACATATTTAAAAGACATAGTAGATGTGGCACATAGGGACACAGTGGATTTATTTTGGTTAGGTTTACAATTGTACTCAATAATCTTAAAGGGTTTTCCCACCCTAAACGAATCTGTGATTCTCTGATTAAGCTCTTGTTAAGTCTTGCTATACAACACACACAAACTCCACAGAGAGCAAAGGTACATTTCCTATTTCTTTTCTGACAGGGAAAAAAAATTACCTTGGTTCTGAAATGAAGAAACTGCCTCTAAAATTAACTTTCGTTTCATTTCTATTATGTATTATTTAATTCTGTTTAGCTGAGGATAGATGCCAGGTTCATCAGTGAAACTCATGAACCACAATCATGAATCAGCAAGGAAGCCTACAAGATCAAAACACCTTGAGCTTCATTGGCTGCTTGTTCATTTTGGGATGTATTTCAAGTTCTGACTTACACCACTCTCAATAGCTTAACACACACAACAGAAATTCATCAGATCATCTGTCAAATATTAAATGCTACTCCTAAAACTCTGTGTCACAGCAGATCATAGTTACATCATGCTCAGACATAAACTCTCTTTCCTAAAACCTTCCCTGTTAATGGCATCTTAACATAAAAAAAGAAAAATGAAAACAGTGAAAAGGACGTAGAGAGCAGAGAAATATGAAAGAAGGACCATGCACACTCCTTGACACAATTCATATTAACTTTACCCTGTAAGATCATGATAAGACAGAAAGAAGCAGTGCATCTTTTGGGCATCTAATACCTTGTCAATGCCAGCTGGCTCTTTTCTGTGGTGAAGTGCATTTGTATCAGTGAACTTAGGTGGCAGCATAAGATACAGGAATGTATTCCATTGTTTTGGATACAAAACATGTTTATGTTTTGGATATTGTATATTGACACTTGACTACTGACTTCAGCAAGGCTTATGCCAAATTCATATAACCTGACCCTCCTCAATAATCTCTCCAGTCACAAGGCCTCACTCTTAAACTGTGACAGTGGGAGATGTTGAAGACAATTTCACAGCAGATAGAATCACCAATGAATCCCCTGAACACACTATAAAGAAACACTGAAAGAAAAGATGATTTTTGTTTTTCTTACAGAACCAAATTTCTTAAATCCCAGGTAATGTAAAAGTTAAAGAATTTCATGGAAAAGACATCTTCCTACAGAAACTGAATTCATTCTTTCTGCAGTGTTCTGAATGCCGATGTCTAAAAAAAGAAAAGTAAAACTCTCCTTGGGACTGGAGTTTGTATGGGGTATCATTTCACAAATTTAAAATGAGAACTAGCTCAAGATTAGTTCATAACAATGGTAAATCATTTGAACAGATAAATTATTTAAATAATTTGAATTTTTATGTCTTTGAAGAGCACTTCAACTATTTCACAATACATAAACTTGCAGGGAAAATTTAACCCAGAAGTATATATATTTTTTTTCCCATTTGAATTATTTAGTCTTTCCCCAATATCTGTTCTCTGGTTTTTCCTGGTCCCTGAGCTAATATTCCATATATAATCAGGTCTCCAAAAAACAAACTAAAGAATTTAGAAAGACATCCCTCTAAATAAGTATATACAGTTGCAAGCAAATTAGAGTGAAGAATATAAGTAATGTTTCCTAATCTCACTTTTTCTTTCTTTGCTTGTCATCAAATACATCATAACTTGGGACCAAGAAAATTATTTTTGAAAGAAAAGCAAAAGACTTGAATAAAAAATTCAGTCAAGCTTTGGTTTTAGAAATATTCATAAGCAATTTTCTTCTTATTCCAGTGACAGAACAGGACAGGAAATGAAAGGAAGAATAATTTTTAGAACTAGATTTAGATAACTACTTTTAAACTATAACTTGTTTATTATAACTTCCAGTGTACCCTCCATAACGAGGCCTTTCTCCTGCAGTATCTGCTCACAATTGAAAGCTAACAAAATTGCTTGAAGAATTGGGACCTAAATTCATCCAATAAATTTTTGTACTTTTAGTTGCATTCATGTTTACATCTTTATAACATAAAGAAATCCAGAATCTAGCAGCAAGGAAAAAACAGCAGTAAAAGAGTATGAATGCACACAAAATGGTAATTTCTGCACATCTTAACAAGAGATGCTAAATTTAACAAATAACTTCCAACTATCCCAGCAAAAATTAAAAGAATAAGCAATCCGAAAGAAAGCAATTGTGTTGCTGTCAAGAGTCATACATAACTGGACAAAAAGTACTGAAGAAAGGTTGCCTTTTGAGTTACATCTGTTTTATAAAAACCAATTCTTTGTTTGAAGAAAAATGTAGATTTCTTAACTGAAAATTCCCTTCATTCTCCTCACATGGATACACACACCTTGGATATTTCTCGAGTTTTCCATGTTCTTTTTATTTTATTAATGAAAAGCCTACAGTGAGTTATGGGCTTGTCTACTCTGAAACGCAACTACCATCTGTAAAACACCACTAAGAACTGCAGAAATACTTTAATTCCTCTTTCTTCCTTAAAATAGGTGGCTGCACTACAGAGAACTGGGGGAAAGCAGCTACAGCATTCAGGATCTTCAGAATACATGGACTTATTATATTCTGTTTAACTTTCAAAGAAGGCAGGAAAAATGTAAGGATCACTGCTTTCCAGTCTTCATTTGCACCTGTGAAGGAGCAGGGAAAATTTTTGGACTTTTGTCCAAGATATAAATATTTATCTTTTAAATTGCATAGTCCTCTGGAAAGCTGAACTATATTTTTCTGGAATGTAAGAAAAAATAAGTTATTCAAAGATAACTACTAAAATTTTACTGAAATCCCTTGGCTAAATAATTTCACTGTATCTTGTTCTCTCTTTTCCAATGCTTATTGTAAAACTTTTGTCTGGCTCTTTATGTATGATGATGAACCCTCTTGATTACAGTCTCTTATCACAAAGGATTTAAGCATGTCTCTGCTCTAATCTTAACAGAAAAGTGTTTTTGATTTCCCCCACAGCACAGGGAACATTTCAGTTCAGTGGTTTAGTTCACTGAGTGATCAAAGACATGCCAATGAGATAACAGAGCACAGCGGCCAGTATAAAATCACCCAGCACAGCATCATTCACTTTGGTAGAGGGCAAGTGAAACCCTTCTGCCACCCATGGCCACCAGGGCTTGCCTGAGGTGTTTCTGTATGGCATCACCTAAGGCTGTGCTTTGCAGGCATGTAATCACAGATTTGTCCCCTCACACTGCTGAAGAACACATAAACTCTTGTCTTGAGCTCAGGTTGTCCCACAAAACCAAGACAGAAGATGTATTTTTTTTTCCTTAATGCCACCAAATATTTATTGAGTACCTGCTTATAAGTAAAAGCTGCATCAAGCATTAAAAGCAGTGGGTTATACAGGCATAGCTATAGCTGTAGCATAACACATTGTTCTCGACAGCATATGAAATTTAAAACCTATGCTTGCCTAAATCCAAGCCGAACTCACAGAACTCATAGATGTTTGTGTGTTTTTGCATATGTACAAACACATACACGTGTGGTGGGATGCTCGCCACATGTTTTGATTGGGGTTTTTTTGAATTCAGGTAACTGGGCAGGTAGAGTGTGTTGATGGAGGAGGGAGCACAGATGGGAGGCTGCTTGTACAAGTGTGTGTGCAAGTATGTGTGGGTATAGGGGTATGTATGTCTGTAATACTGTGTGGAGGTTCGTGCGTCAGTGCAGAGACGCAGAGTCACTCATCTGTAGATGAGACTGTGAAATTATTTGTGGGTTTGTGTGAGTGCCTGAGGGGCCTGGTGTGCACAGATGTGTAACTGCATGTATGTGGAGTGAGTGTGGGGGAGATGTGCAGAGGTCTGTGTCCAGCTAGTGTGTAGTGCATCACCTAGGAATTAAGTGTGCATGTACAGGTGTGGGTATCAAAGGAAGGTGCAAAGGTATGTGTGCAGATGGGAAAGCACCAGGGGGTCTGTGCTGTTGTGTCTGCAGGTAAGAAAATGGCAGAAGTGTGGGAGTATGTGTGCAAATGTACGCACAACATAAGACAAGCATATGCAACAGCATTTTACAGAACACAAATTTTCAATATAGATGTCCATTTTCTGTTATTTCCAAATAAGCATTTTTGACAGAGCCTAATGCTATCTTTCACTGATTTATACTTAAGGCTAATTTAGAGTTTACTGTAATTTCTGTGACTTCTATCACAATTAAAGAATCAAGTATGCATTTGGAGAAACAATGAGTATACACGGTATTCAGACATTATTATCCCACGACACTGATTTCTATGATTTCACAAGGAAACTGTGAGCAGTTAATTTCTTTGAGAGTCTTCATAGCTCTGGTGTGTCTAGCTTAGTGTCTTGTAGTAGCCTTGGATTTATCCAGAAAGCAGAGTCTCTGTATTTTTCAGGTGTCATTTTATAACCCAGAATTTTATAATATACCACCATGGTCAAGTGAGGATTGTATTCTGAGAAGCTGTAAGTTTGTGCCTTCTAGTTTGATTTATCAGACTGCCATTTGTCACATAACTGAGGACTTAGCATAAATAAGCTGAAGTTTTTATTCTCTATAATATGCACTACACTGAAAGAGAGTAGGTTTAGACCATGTAATTAGGAACAAATTATTTTCCAAGGGGGTGATGAGATACTGGAACAGGTGCCCACTTGTGGATGCCTCTTCCTTAGAAGTGTTCAAGGTCAGGTTGGATGGGGCTTCAAATCATCTACTTTAACAGAATGAATCCCTGTCAATAGCAGGGAGGTTGGAATTAGATGATCTTGAAGGTCCCTCCCAACCCAAACAGAATCACAGAATCACAGGATTTCTAGGTTGGAAGAGACCTTCAAGATCATCAAGTCCAACCCATACTCTAAAACCTCAACTAGACCATGGCACCAAGTGCGACATCCAGTCTTCTTTTAAACACATCCAGGGATGGTGACTCTACCATCTCCCTGGGCAGACCATTCCAACACTTTATCACTCTTTCTGTGAAAAATTTTTTCCTAATATCTAACCTATACTTCCCTTGAGTATTCTGATTATATGAAAAGCAGTATCTGGTTTTGAATTCACTTGATGCTACAACTTAATTTCTGGGCTTTAAACTTATTATATTTAAAAACACCAAAATTGCCCATTCAAAGCCCTCCCTGTTCAGAAAGAAACTAGTATTTCAGCAAAGAAGGGAAATAACTGTATGAAAGCAGGATTTAAAATAAAAGAGCTTATCTGTATATTCAAAATAAAAAGAAAACCAAACAAACAAATAAAAACATAAAACCCCCAAAACAAAACAACAAAAGAAACCCAAACAAAAACAACAAAGACAATGTTGAAGGCACTGCTCCCAAGGCCAAGATTTTTTAAAGGAGAAAAAAATCATCGCATCTGAAACTAGAGATTCATTTGTGAAAATACAGGTGTAAATCCCTCAGCATGGTATAAGAGATGAGCATAGGAACTGTACTGCACAGCAGCTAATTTTATTTGCATTGCTTTAGTAACTATGAAAATATACACATCTGAACCCAAATGTGCAAGGAATTACTGACCTGAGCAGAAAATTCACTCTATCCTACTTTCAGTTGTCAGGCAGTTCCTGTTAAGTACTAAGGACAAAGACTGGATGTTTACCACAGAACACACGTCGCCGTTTCAATTAGGGTTACTTTCACATCATTTCCTTCAGGAACTCTAGGTACACAAAGAACTCCTCTGCCAGAAGTGCAGTGCTGTGAAACCTCTACCCTATAACAGCTCAAACAGCTCTCTGATAAAGACAGGGGAATGGGACAATGTTTTAGACATGTTAGAAATAAGATACTCAGGAGCCATTCTTCCTTTCCCATGTTGCTGATTTTCTCACTACTGAGCTGCAGCAAGTATTGCAAAGTAAATACTTCTCTCTTCCTGTATTTTGCCTTATATTGTAGGTCATGGCTCTTATACCCTGACTTGGAGCAAAGACTCAATATACAGAATGTTCAGAAGGAGTTTTTGATGATGAACAAGGAATGAAGCAATGAAACAGCCATATTTTTGGTGGGGGGGAAAAAAGAGAAAAAAAAATAGATAGATAAGAAGTTAATAACATTCCAGACCCTGTTACTCAATAATAAAGATGAAAAGAGTAGAGAAACATAATTTCTCCCTTTTGCAAATGTTGTTTCCCTAGACAACCATTTTTGAGGTTATTTGTGAGGTGAGTCCCCACGTTTAGGGAAAAGAAGTAGTACTTTCACCAGGAATACAAATAAATGCTATTTCTTCTTGCTAGAATGCTCTTCTCCTTCAGCCCATGCATGAGCATTTGTGATCAGTGTTAGCAGATGAATTATTTACAGTGAAGAGTAACAGATTTAGCACTGCCAAAGAGTATCACTAGATAATAAATAGTGCAACTTCTTTCACATGGAAGGCAGGTGGTAACTGCACATGCACAGAATTTTTTTCATCAGAAAGTGAAATTCATCCAATGTAAGACATGAATTTTTATACTTCAATATAAATTGCTCTCTTTCTGAAAGAACTTACTCCATCAAATTTTGCACCCCAACACTCATCACTGTAGTACACAACATGCAGTTTCTGACATATTCATCTTTTTTGTGGAAGTACCTAAAACTTGCCTGAAGATGCCCTTCAGAAAATCAGATTTTTCTACTATGGACTGTAAAGAACCTACTTGAAACCCACACAATTACCACTACTAAGGCACTACCCAGGTACATTCTGATATGAAAGGCCAGGCCACATCAAACAAAGGCTCCATGTCCTAGAATACCCTCTCTCCCTCAGTGTTCTATGGCAGTTATTTTGAAAGGAGTATTAAAAAATAGAAGCAGTTTATAATGACATCTCCAGTACCTTCTCACATCAATTAGTTGCCTGCAGCTGAAAAGCTTCTGAGCTAAATGTGCTTTCTTGTTTAATATCTTATGGGAATTCTGGAGCCCCCTTAATGTGCAGACCTGGAACAAAAGGTAAAATTGATTCCAGTTTATATCTATGAAACAAAATTGCTAACAAAGAATGAAAGCATTCAACTGGCCACATTACATTAGATCAAATGAACACTTAGTCCTGTGTCTAAAAATAGTCAAAATAAAGTTCATATATGACCTTTCTCCTTAAGTCTTCCACCCTCAAACTCTTTTCAGTCTCAGAAACTTTCTGAGGTGGATGCATTCTCAGTAACCCACAAGGGATTTCTCATCCATAACCTTGACCAAAGCTTCACTTGAAACTACATTTTGGTGAACAACATTCCCAACATCCCTTGGTGATTATTTTCAACAGAGGTTGCAACCTCTATTGCCAGATATGTGAAGACTCATCTTCTGCTTGGTAGGAGATGGTTCCTAGCAGCTTTATTTGATGCCTCTCAGATATTCTGAGCCTAGAATGAACAACACCACATTCCTTTAAGGTGTGAAACATGGAACAAAAATTATATTTTAGACAGAAAAACATCACAAAATTCAAGAAGTCAATGCAATCTTGATAGTATAATTACAGAATCATACCTTTAGGTTGCTTTTGCAGATGAAATATTCACAGATGTTCTCAAAAAAAAAGAAGTGTGTATAAAAGAAAACCACACAACTACTGCTTTAGAGCACTTCACTAAAACTAGAGGAGGTGAGATATCTTTGTGTGATCTGAAGAGAAAACTAGATTAACTTCTGTTTCAGTACGAGAGGAAAATCTTATCACTAGATCCTGGGCAAAGAGTCAAAAAATACATTAAAATACAGATACAGAAAATGCACTGTGCAGGATCCTGGTGATATCCATACTCCTCACAGGCAAGGCATATCTCAAAGCCCATAATGGTTCAAATATGGGACAATAACACTGAAAACTTGAATGTAATAAAATATCAAGCAATTTTTAGTGAAAAAAACAAAACAAAACAAAAAACCATCTCCCCCACACCCTACCCCTGCCTTTGGTCTGATTCCTGGCGCCACTGGTTGAACAAGGAACCACAAGCATAGCATATTTACAGCAAGCTTTCCCAATTGCATTGCAAGAGCCAAGAACCTTTTCTGTAAGCTGAGGCTTCAATCTACCGCACACACTACATATTGCAGCTATATGCCTTTAATAAAACTTCACATTCACATTTTTATTTTTCTCGTTACATTGTTTATATTACCCTGCATTAATTTCCTCTTTGTAAAATCCCCTAAACTGCTCATAAAACTGCCATAAAAAGAAGTAAAATGATACAGCTCGAAGATCAAGGAAGAGAAGTGGGAATATTTTTCACTGAAGATGTAAAGAACACAAAAGAAAAATAATGTATAACTGACTGCTGTACAAGTTCTGTCACCAGATAAAATTCTGGGCTCTTTCTTCCCAGAATTTGTCCCAAAATGGTACATGATGGTGTTTAAGAGAAGGCAATCATATTTCAGAAGGCATTTTTGAGAATAGAAATACAGGTATACACGATTCTCATGAAAGTAGAGCAGGAACAGAAAAACCATATACAACCAAATTTTGCAAAGTATCACATGTTTGAAAATCAAATCAGACATCCTAAGTTGTCCTGACAGCCACGAAGGTGAATCCCTATGTACCCTGATATTAAGGCAGAATCACTCACATGGAAAGTGAGGTAAGGTGTTAGTAAATAACATTTTGAAAAATAACTGCCACAATCAAAAAAAAAATCAAAAAGGGAAAAAATTTAAAACTTAAATTTATTATAAAGGAATAAATACACAGGCCAAAGAGACAACTGTGTTTATACAGCTATTCCATATAGATATTTATCCCTAAATCCCTATTTTCATAAATCTTTGTGAGTTAAAAAAAGGAAAAAAAAAAAAAAAAAGAAGAAAGCTAAAAGGCTTAGGCTGATGACAAGCCCACTTGGCAGGAGCTACTATAAATATTGCAAAGTTTCCATTTCTTTCTCTAAAAAAAAAAAAAAAAGGCACAAATATAGTCCTTTTATGTTCCCATTTAAGTAATCACTTCCAGGTTCCATACAGATCCATCCACATGAGTAAGACTTAAAGTCTGCTATTATTAACAGAAAGGATATAACTGCCCTTTGGCAGAGGTATTATTTTCATGTAGTTAAGTCTTTTAGATTTCTACCACTTCCCTTGTTGGCTTCCATTCTTCCATCCATCCCTACCTGCACACAGGACCTTTAATTTGCACTGCCAAGCAACCTCCCTCCAAAGAGTACATCAGAGGAGAGAAAAATGTGGTTAAAAAAACCCTATCAATTTTGATTTCCAATATTCTGTAACAGACAAGCCACAAAAGAACTTTAAGTCAGGAGAAAACAGTAGGTGTATTACTGTTTATCCCCTGGAAGTATTCTATCCTCTGCCCAGAAGGGAAGCTACACCCACTGGAGCTCCACCTATGCTGCTCTGGCTTAGCTGATTCTCCTTGGCTGGCAAGTCACCATAGGCATTTCATGGAAACATTTAAAATTATACTCCAGAAACCTGTTAATTCTCATCACAGAACACAAATCATACAATCTGAACCACAGCAGACATTTAAGAGCCAATAATCATCAAAATAACTTACTATCAAAGCTCCAGCTTCTGCCTCTGTGCTGACTTACACTAAATTAAGTTGCTGGATTCCCGAACAATACTGTTAACAATAACTGTTTTGCAGAAAACAAAGCTAACATTAAAAAAATTAACTAGAGTTCACTCCAGATTTGTAGATGTCCATTTCAAAACTAATGATGTTGCACACCTTCACTTTTGAATAACCAATGTGACATATTCTAAGGAGACCTTAGTTTTGACAAAGCTACTTCCTGAAAATGGGCTCCTATGAAGCACCCCTACCAAGTATCAAAAATAACTAGATTCTTCCCACAAAATATTGTCTGAGAATCATAGCAGGGACAACTGGGAGAGTAACAGGGGGACATTCTAAACATTTGAGATGTTTATACAGAAACATCAGAAATAAGGAGGATAAACAGGAAAAACATTAAATTCTTTAGAATCAACAGAAATTGATTCTACCTTTAGACAGATTCTAAATCTACCTCACAAAGTCTGAGGATAAATCACAAAGCTGGAATCAGTGTGGAAGGGTGAAATGAACTTGCTGGTGAAATGGTACAGCGCTGAAGAAAAATGGAGAAGGTCTTATACTGTTAATCAAGAACACATACATTTGCTCCAAAGTTCAGGATGGGCTAAGAAGCAGATTACTGAGTATCTCTAAACAAACATGAAGTGTAAAAAGAGTGAGATCAATAACATCTTCTGGCAAATCTGCTATAGATCACTTATCAGAGAGGAGAATGCATTATTTTTATTCCTTAAGTAACTAGAAGCAGTATCCAGAATAAAAGAGATGATGGTGTGGGGTCTTCACTGAGAAGTCATGGCTGAGTAGGAAAACAAACAGAAAAGAATATATACATAAATTTTGAGGAGATTTCGTAGGTGAGGTTGACTAAAATCTAAGTAAAACTGAGATCAGTTAAGAAGCAGAAATCAAACTAGTGGTCATAAATGACAAATTCTTTATTCATGGAGGCAAAAAATCAAGACTGACAGATATATAAAAATTTTCTTCAAAATTAAAAAAAAAAAACCAAACTCAAACTGACCTCCAAAATGGATACAATAAGGAATGTTGTATTCAGAAACACATGTAACTAACATTCAAAGGATACTGGTAAGTGCCTGGTGGTGAAAATCTTGAACAAAAAGAAGACAGAATTTGTCCCAAAACAGAAGAAACAAGAAGCACAGTATAGGACCAATGCAGCTATGTAAGGGCCTCTTTATAATCAGGAAATACAAAAGGAATATTCTTTTTAAAGTTCAGAAATAAGGGCCTGTAATGAATGATTACAGGCATAGAGGAATTGTATAAACACATATGGGTAAAATCAGAAAGGGTAAAGCATAGTTAGAGTTAGCATGGATATGAAAAGACAGTAAAAATATGCTCTCTATAAACGGTATGTTTAAAGAAAATATAAGAATTAAGGTCTTTAGTTAAAGTGGGAAAGAAAACAAACATAACAATAAAGAGGCAGAAGTTGTTTCCTCAAAGAGCAGATTTCTTAATCAGTTTTTAGAAACTAATTGTGACCTCCATTTTGAACTAATGAATATGACCAAAAGCTTGAATAAGCAAATGCTATAAAAATTGAATTTATTTTCAGGTCATTATCTGATCTGTCATGCCCTATCCTACCAGATTCTTTCCTAAGGGCCTATCAGATGAGGGCAGTGTCCCCAGGTTTCCACCTCATACAATGGGTATGTCCTCACAAGGCAGGACCATGTGTGTGCACACAAGGTGAGAAGAGCAGCAGCTGCCTCTTTACAGGGTTATGGGGCTGTCAGAATGCAGAAGGCATGTCTGAATGAGAGTCATGCTATATATCTTTAGTAGCACCCCTTCTGACCTTCTCTCCCAAAAACAGGCAATGGGAACATAAGCAAGAAGTTAGATAGACTCAGAGCAGACTGAAACCTGTCTGCCCAAAGAGCAATTCTGGCTGCTGCAGAAACTAGAAGGTAGGCTGCAAATTCTTAAGACTTAAAAACCCAGTAAATTTTACTAAGTTATCATACTGGGGTATCTGGATCATCTACTAGATGCTTATGAGAACTGTAAATAATTACTAATAATTACTCCCATGATGAAATGCCAAGGTCCTTGTCCACCTCTGGGCACCACTGAAAGAGCTATGATCACCCGATAGCTCCAAAAGCTAACAGGAAATATGAGTCTAAAAAAAAAAAAAATGCATGGCCAGGTTTAAGTATAAGAAAGACATCAGTAAGCATTTGTCCAATGTGCAAAAGGTCACCATAAAGAAGACAAGAGAGCATATATTTTAATTTCTGCTATATGAACAAGAAGGTGAAATCAAGACAATTTGCAGCCTAGAGGGTTTGGGTTAGAAACCAGGAGAGGGTATGCTGTTCTGAGGACAGGTGAGCAAAAGAACACAGAGTTTCTTCACTGGAGATTGTCAGGGCCTGCTTTGAAGTACACAAAGACTGATTAGAACATGAGCCTGAACAGCATCGCTTCTTGTCTGTTTTAAACTCTCATTTTTCCTAAACCTTTAATTACTTCTTGGTAATTTTTATCCTACAACTGAAATTTCTGCAAAGAACTGACAATACTTTTAAAATTTTATTTTAAAAGAAGGTCTTTAAGTTCCTAGTATTTTAAAAGTTCCCTCCTAGAAAAATCCTAGCTAATTATTATGCCTTCTCTTTCCAGATACAAGCTTGAAAGAAATGTAACAGCTACTTAGGTTTTTTCTTGAAATTGATGGAAGACAGGGAAAATATATAGGCAAAAAAAAAAATTACTGGACACAAAGTAGCCATCTCATGGGCAAGGGAAAAGCCAGGAAAAGGAAGGTAACAGAAAGGGTAGGGCTGAATTATGGATAATTTGAGGGATCTGTGGAATTGACAGGTCTGAGATACCATTTCCCAGGTCCTGGGGAAAAGCACTCTAATAGATCACTTTCATTCAAAGGACATCAGCAAAACAATCAATAAAAGGATCTTTGTGCTGCCTGAAGAGACAAGAAACACTTCAAAACAATAAAAACAACCTGGAATGTCTCCTTCTTATGTTTGAAGACAGTGACCTTCTTGTATAGACTTTCTTAATTTACCATGCTTGAATTTGGCTTTAATAGCTGTTAAAGAGGTGCTGTCAAGAGGTGTCTTTTCCAATAAGCAATATTCTGTTGTCTCTTCTGTTCCCTCTCCCTACCTAAAAGAGCAAAACTAATATGCATTTGTCGCCTGTAGACACCCACTGAGCCTAGATTAGGCCTGAAGTCTTACTGGCAGGAGATGAAAGTAAATTCTGGTCACAGTCCAGAGGCTGATTTAATCTGGGAGAAGAGAGTGGAGCTAAATGAGCATGTTAATTTCAGAATTTAGTTTTCTCTGTTCATCTTTGCAGCAGAAAAGAGGTGAAGCTGGAAGAAGATGGGTGAATATACTGCAAAAAATGCTTAAGTATATGAATCAATATTCAGAAAAAACATTCAGTCTTAAACTACAGGCTTGCACAGACTAGAGAAAAGTGAAAACACAGTCTCTTCTTACCTGAAAATGCAAAGGTGGAATGTTAGTGTCTCTAATGCAGAATTTTTCCACTGACAAAGAAAATTATACACCAACACAACCAACAGTAATACAACAGAAATTAAATACTGTGATTGACTTCTATTAAGTGGTTACAAATTTGCAACATTGAGTTACATAATTAAACAGGAAAAAATAGTATCTAACAGTACTTAACCTGCACTTACATTAATAAACATCACTCTGCTGTTTTGGTTGCTTCTCCAAAAATCTTGAAAACCGTGAAAAAATTAACTTTCACTGCCATAGCAAAGATTCTATGATTATTACAGAGGCATTATCCCCTCCAGAAAATAAGTTAAACCTTAGTCTGTGTAAGTTCTGTCCTATCATCCTGTTAGCAGAAGTTCTCTTTCAACAGGACTAGTCTATCAAAACTACCTGTCTATCAAAACACCAGATTCCTCCACAATCTAGTTAATACTTCTATATTTTCAATACAAACAACAAAATNAAAAAAAAAAAAATTCAGTGTTTCTGCTATGCTGCTACTTAACCTTAAGAAACTTGTCAGTGACCCAAACATGAAGAAAATCCATATGCTTTTTGTACTCCCAAGCACACTTTATTCATGTCTAATTGATCAATGAGTGGCCCAGCTAACATGATGGCACGTTACACAACAGTCTGGCGGACAGAACAGGAAGCACATGACCTGACACCTACCATTCACTGTTTTTTATACAATTAATTTCTCACAGTTGCTGACATATCTCTTCTAATGTTTTCCAAGAGTTTTCTTTGGAAAAAATGAGGGTTTTTTTAGCAGGGATCTCAATCTGAAAACACTTCCCTGAAGTGTATCTATTTCTAAGAAATGCAGATGGAAATACAAACCTTCCACAAATACGAGGACAGAAAACCTTCCCCTCCTCAAAAAATTTATTATTCTCATATGACAGACTACCCACATCCATCTAATTTGAAATTACTGCCAGTAGAAGAATTTCAGTACAGATCTAATTCATCATTAAGAAAAAGTTTGGTAGGAAAATTCTACTATTCACCAGAAGGGAGGGGTGTCCATAAATGTGTGGGTGTTACATGGAAGTAATCATTATGCTTTGCTTGTTTCAAGTCACTGGCTTTTAGCCCAGATTTTCTATCCAACTAATTTGTCAAAGTGGCTAATTTTCTCACTGTCATGAGCACTTAATAAACATTAGAATAATTGCTTTCTGCAGAGTGGGTAACCCTGAAATGATGACATACTCTCTTTCCTCCCACAAGACAAATCCATTGCTCATCATTTTGTCTGCTTATGTCTGATAGCACCATATAGTTCAAAGTACAAATCTCCAAACCACAGGGTGCTAGACAGTTTAAAAGCACATTTCCCTTCTTAATCAAAATATTAACTCTGCAGACTGGCTATGCATTGCAAAAATAAGCAAAGTTGGGGGTTTATTAAAATCATCTCTATATTTACTGCCCATACATATGGAGATAGCTCATCTTCTAATGCGGTGAAGGTGAAGGTTACTAAGCTACTACCATTACAGTAGCTATGCCATAAAAGAATGATGCCAGTGTAAGAACACAGACAAGAAATCCAACCTTAAACCCCCACATTCTTCAGCCAAACTCTGTCCAATTCTGGGTTGGTGTACAACCACATTACTACTGCTGTCAGGCAGTGATGCTATTATGCATGGCCACCAATGCTAAAGTTGTACCTCACCTCTACTTATCTAGCCTTGGCTTCTGTAGCCCCTCAAAGCTGGGCAGGGGCTGAAGCCAATTATGTCTCACCAGAAGCAATTCCCCCTCTCTGCAGCAAAGAGCCAGCAAAGACTGTGCAGCTGAGTAAGCCATTGTGCAGTTTTTCCATCTCTGGTGATGAGCAGCTGAAACTTAGATTAATGGTGAGCTGTGGAATCCCATGGGAGAGAAAACATACCCCAAAGTCACTACCAGGACATCCTGGGGAAGGAGACAACCTTATTCCCTTTGCTTACAAGGGAATCGATCTGCTTGGGACAGGGAATCAGTTAACAAGGGATATAGGAGGGGGAAAAGAGGGAATAAGACTTAATTTTCTATCCACCTCCTTCCAGAAACTCAGTCACCTCCAAGCAAAAGGCTGAAGAGGATAGAAGTTTTTTCATGCTGATAATGGTAAATTCAAATGAAATTCCAATTACCTCACTTCTATGCCGAATACTCCTGAACTGCAGGGGAGAGGCCAGCTACCTTCCCACCCACCCCAAAACAAAATCACGCTTCCTCTTTCTGTTTTTTTGTCTTCTTATTTAGGCAATTTCTGTGTTTACACATTCAGCCAAAGATAAGACAGAAAAGGTTTCCTCTCCCAAAACTGACTTATACATTGCATTGGATCATAATAGTGATTGAGGAAACAGTTAAAAAGAAATCCTGAACCCTCAATTCAAACACATCATGATAAACATCACCAGCAGGACACTATCTTTCATTGCTGAACAATTACTACCAGTTATACCCCAATATGATGAATAGAGCAGCCTCTATTGCTCAGAGTTCCTTTGATGTTGGTGGAGATCTGCTTTTCAATCCATTCATAAGAAGAGAAGCACACATATTTCCACTGTAACTCCCAATTTAATATCTCATAAATAGTATATAAACTCTGTGGTAAATGCAGAACAGATGAACTTTAAAAGAACATTATTGATATCACTGAAGGCTATTGATATAATTTAGTGTTTCAGTCAAATTGAGAACTAATGTTGACATCACCTGTCACTCTCCATTAATGAAAGCTGAGTATGAATATTAAAACTGCGCATGTGATGGGGAAAAAAGTATTCTTTAATGATAGAACTCTTACAAAAAATCTAATGACAATTCAGATCTGTAAATCCTTTAAGAGCAAGTTAAGAAGAACAATAAATAAATGCAACAACATTAAATGTTATTAAAATTAAAATGTTGGAACTTAAGAACAGATTGTTTAAATCTTCTCATCTTGATACTAATTATGATTCCATTTTGGGCAACTTCATAAGAGGCATCACTTCATTCCAGGGTTATTGCTTTAATGATTTTCTAAGCAATCTCTTCAGTTTACTTTCCTGCTTTGTAAACTTGAATTGGAACCCAGTCATAAAACTGAAGTGCTTCTTCTCTGTATAAAAATCAAGAATGAAGTTGAGCAAAATGTTGCCAATAGTGACAGAAAATCTATCACCGCCACCAGCATAGCAGATATTGTAATTGCTGCCTTGTCAGGAAACCAGGTGAAAGATGAACCGTAAGGAAGATAAAATCAGCTCAGGTGGATGACAGAATTACAATTGTAGGGTGTTACTGCTTGAGGAAGAAAGAACAATCTCTGATGTTAAATTTCCAGGAGACAAGATGGCAGATGAGTTGTATCATTACGTATTCAACCAGATCAGTCCATCTTGCACCCAAACAAGACTCAACCATATAAACTCTCAGGAACAAACTGAATATAAACTACTAATAATTTGCCACTCTTGCTATAAGAAGAAAAGACTGAATGTACCAAAATCTTTCCTCTGAAATCAAAGATAAAGCTTCAAAAATACTGAAAAGACCAGTATCTAATATGTCTCACCCACGGTTTTTTGGAAAAAAACTTTCTGATCTATAAATTAATTATGAACTGGAATATCCTGTGCTCAGATGTGTACCAAACATCTATAACAGAGTACAAAGGGGAATAACCAAGAAAAAAGTATCAACAGTGGCCCTCACAATTCGCCTTGTACTACTTGTACTTCAGAGTTTCAAAAATGCCCACATGATAATCCAGATTTGTACATTCATGAGTATAAACAGAGGTTATTATTTCTTAGAGGAATTTTAAGGTGATGTTTACAATATGCTCTTGGCCTCAGCCTGTAATTTCTAATGGTAGTTTAGCTCATGCTGTGTTGAGAAATACTGTGTAGTTGTCCTCACAGCATTAGGAGCTGATAAAGCCCTGACACAGGCTAACAATCCTCTATGGCTTGGACCAAAATGCATCTCTATCAAACCCTGTTGATATATATATATATAAAGATGGAAAATGTGTAAGATATGTATTTATTTCTGTTTATATTTCAAAATAGTGTAAGTACTAAGAATGCAGCCAAATCTGCATACAAAAATACTTTAGAATCTGTAATTTACTCAGCTCAGCCTTGATTTGGTACTTGGAAATAGTTTTTCTTTGACAGAAATTATTTTAAACTTTAAATAAGTTAAACACTTCTTTCAAACTTTTAAAATCAGCAGGACACAAGATTTTTCTAAATTACCAAAAAAAAAAAAAAAAAAAAAAAAAAAAAAATCAAACACGAAAGTTATATTATAGTTTGTCAGAAGACACTATTTTGCTAGAACAACAGAATAATCCAACAGTTGTTGGCTTACATTTCCTCTTCGCTTTTTAGTGTTCTCCTATAAATTTTTATCCGGTGTGTTACTGCCTCAAAGTAACTTCAAATAGGTGAAAGCTGACAGCAACAGTGGAGTTTTCTCTGCCAGGAGTATACATTAAAAATAAAAAATTCTGCAAGCATGTTATGCTGTTTAAAATGAGACTCTAAGGCACCACAAGAAGAAACCTTTTTTAAATCAAGGGCACACTGTATACAGTAATTCACTTACAGTCCTGAAGAGAGAGATTGTTAAAATCTACTAATCCTTTTTTGGCATGAACTGCAAACAGGCAATATAGTTTACAAATACAGATTATAAGCACTGTTGCTAAAGCTGCCATTCTTGTGATCTCAGGCAAACTCTAAAGCATGTTGCTTCCTTTCTGAAAAGCTTAAACATGTTTCCTCCCCCCGCACACCCTTAGTCTGGACAGTTGAATCATTCTCACAGCAGATAAATCTTTCTGACTGCTGATTATTCTGACGGGGGAAAAAAAAAGCCACTTTGTGTGACAGGGTCCTTTTTGTTTCACTGCAGGCACAACAATCTGTTTTCCATTGAACAGAGGTTTTCGTTTTCCCCCCACAACATTCTTCTTTAATTATGATAAAAGACAGTAACTTAATCAGGCATAAATCCTGTTCAAGAAAACACATGAAAATAAAAGGGTTAACTTTGGAGACAAAAAGCTAGACATGTGACTTCTCAATTACAACTGTAGATAATAAACCACTAAAGCACTGACAAGTGAAAATTTGTTTTTTCCTCAGATTTGCACTAGTATCACTACAGAAATTAATTAAACCTACAATCATGTTTATTTTGTCTAACAAGATTGCCTACAATATAGCTATTCAGTTTTTAAATTATCTTGAGCTTTACTCCAATAGCATAACTGTATACAGAATGTTCCCAGAGAAAAAAAAAACATTTTCTTGTTTTGACCAGCACCTCAATATGCCAAGTAAATTGGTTACAAATTAAGATATTGGGATTGATACCAGGAGGGAAAGGTCCTGTCTACATTCCTGGTCTGGCACATGTAATACAAATGTACGTGAAGACTAGGATCAGCATCCTCAGAGTACAGTCAGTATTGTCACCAAGTCCAAGAACTGGCACAGAAAACTGCAGCTTTAACTTGGTTTACTTGTTGGAAACAAAACACAGCTAAACTACTTCTCTACTGACACAGCTACATTTCAAGATGTGAACAGGCTGCCTGTATTTTAACCCACTACAATGAAGCAAGTTGAAGCAGGAGTCCACTTCCACTCAAGTTCTTTGGAACGGAATATTGCAATTACCCTAGTGACTCACCTATTATCCTGGATCTTATTATCAGGATCCTAGTTAGGATCCTGAACACGGTGGAAGAGGGACAACACGGTTTCAGAAGAGCAAGGTGAGAGGAACACCAACAGACTTGGTGTGCAAGGAAGCCTAGAAAGTAGGGACAGGGAAAGAGGAGGTATAAGAAGGACATGGAGCGATAGCGTGACAGACTATGGAGTTAGGACATTTTCAGGAGGAAGGCACAAGGTGTTGTTACACAGAAAGAGGAGACAGCACGGGAAAGAAATGTGAGAGCTGAAATTTGGAAGTCACTGGAAATATGAATAGGGTGTACCCAGTGTATTCTAACTGAACACTGGATCTTTCTGAGCAGAAAAGGCCAGAGACAGTTTGTTGGCCCTGAGGACAAATGAAAACCCCAGAGGTCATGTCCATGTATCTGCAACCTCTCTTCTCACCTCAAAAAAGTCTGGCCACATCAAAGCTAAGCCTGGGAACACACACATTCCTCCTCCATATCTGCGGCTACTGCAGCACCGCAGTCAGACCCACAGACCAGAACCACGGCAGAAAGCTCCCCAGTAAACTGCAGACTGGTGTCTAAGATTCAAACAGATCCTCTGTAGTTTATGGTAAGAATGTAACTCAAGCTGCTGGAAAGACAACAGGGACAAAAACTCACCTTTGAGGATAATCTGGAGCTCGGGGAGTTCTCTAAATATGGAGGAATGGGACAATCAGACACAAAGACCCTGGTGGACAGAATAAGTGGATTGCATAGATTTATGCACTGGGGAGACCCTGCAAAACCCACAAGTGTTTCATTCCTCCTATAAGTAGCAGTAAGTGCTGCCACCAATGAAAGTCCATAATCATCACACTGAGATTCCATTTTGAGTCTCTCAAGTCATGTCTGGTTTGTAGCTAGTAGCTTCTTTGCTTAACTAGCAAGGAGACAGTTTCTGAGACTTCAATCTCATGATAAAGAAATTAGATTTAATTATTTAGTTAAAAACATTTCTGAATAAAATATTCCACATTCAAATTGCAGATTGTATAAACCCTTTGGTTGGGCATGGAGGAGTTCTAGGGGGTTTGTTTGTTTGTTTGTTTGGGGTTTTTACTTGTTTGGTGGTTTTTGTATGGTGGTGGGTTTTTTGTTTGGTTGGTCGGCTGGTTGGGTTTGGGGTTTTTTTCCCTGACAGTCTGGAGTGCATTATTTCAGGCAGCATGAACTGCCTCTGGCTATAGTTACAAAGCAGACTTTAAATGAAAACTGGTGTTGGTCTGCATAATATTTGGTGCACCTGGGGAAAAAATATTTATCCAAGCAACAGCCAGATCTGTGGCTACCAAACTTGTTGAGGACTCACTTGTATTCTTTTCAATGGAATCTTTGAACATACCAACAGGTTCTTGTTGCATTTAAGCAGGTTTCTTACCTTTGAAATATATGAGCAAAAATTAGCAGAAGAAATGTCACACTGAATTAACAATTAGGATATCACACAATGTGATCAAATTTGCTATACAGTCACTTTCATAGTATGTATTTTCAATACCACTTTTACAGTTACAATTTAGGTTTACAAACATCACACATGTAATTAGTTTTACTCTATTAGGCATTTGGTGCCTTTAAAAATGTGAACACGTATTTAGGGTTTTCATATCTTAGTATAAATCTACTCTTTTAGTAAGTCCTATACCGACTTACGCGAGCATATTAGTGGGCTTTTTTTCTAGCACAAGGATTTGTGATAAAGCATACCAGCTTTGCAATAACCTGACATCCAAATGCTGGACTTTTGGGGTGTGTGATATTGTACAGAATCAAGAACAGAATCAGCATACTTCCTTATGAGGAAAGCAGACACTTTAAAATACCAACATCCTTTGTTTATACGGAAAGATTAATATATAAACTAACATACATTCCTATGCTTCCATGCAGTTCCAACTTCTCCCTGTTCATATTAGTGTGTTCCTGCCCACAACTATTACAATATTTGAGGCACTGGGTAAGTTTCAGTTAATATTCACTATATCTGAACCATTTCAAGTACAGTTCACCATCTATTTTTTTTTCCTGGAGTAAAATAAAATATGACAGCCACTTCAAATACATCCAGAGCTAAATTATAATGTACGTTACCCCTCCCCCTATATGTTGAAAGAGCTCCCTTTGTAAAAGAACTCTACTGAAGAAAGTGTCTGTTGCACAAATGCATTTAGTTACTTTCCTAATCCTGAGATAATTAAAACTGCTAAGGTAATAAGGTACTAAGTCTGTAAAGAGTTTATTGGAGAAATACCCTCTGCATTCTGAACAGCATCTACAAACTTTCCATTGACATGAACAGGGTTTTTTTCCTAATCAAATAAAAGTACTTCTTCTCAACAAGAGCAAAAGTGGAATTACCAACAGAACCACAATTTATGCACTAGAGCACAGCTGCCTCAAGCCACGTCAAAAAGCATCCTCAACACATCATCAGCACTGCTCTACTCTTTAGCCACACACTCCTTGGAGTAATTGCTTTCTGAAAGAGCTCAGACTATAAATCACCTCTGACAAATTGACTTTCATTTTGTCTCCTAAAGTAATAAGACCAGAGATGCCACTTAAAATTATTTTAAAGAGATTATTTCTTGCTCCCCAGAGACCACATTACCTGGACTAGGCCAAATGCAGTATACAAGCCATCTTTTCCTGCTTTCTGACATGGAATTTATTTTACAATCACAGGTAACCCAAGCAGTAGAAAATTGCAATGGACACGTGCAAAGGTGGGCCAATAACATTTATGTTGTGAAAATCATCACAAAAACCCACTAAAAATATGCTAAAGTTTCAGGAGACAAATGCAAAAATGAAAGTCATAATTACTCTGAGGAAACTTGGTGCAGCAGCAGGTCTATTCTGAGATCATCAGAATGAATATCATTTTCCAGAACATGCAGTGTCAGGAATGAAAATCTTTTCACTCTACCATCTACACTGTTAACTGAAAAACATCCTTAGTCCCAGAAATTAACACTCCATAATGAGAATACAAAATTCTAAGCAAGAATATTTCTTTCAATTTTCAGTTCTAATTTACAAAAATTTGTAAGCGCTACTAAATTTATGAAAATCCTTTCAGACCAATCCATCTCAAGGTATTTTATCCATTTATATACAGCCACAGTCATTTATAGAAGCCTAAACTAAGACAAAGTGGGTACTTTAAATCTTGGTTCATTTTTTCAGTGACAACACTCTACCAGTTGATAGTTTTCAAGATGAGGGAGGTGCTAGACGACACAGTGAGAAATAGAACTGTTTTTTCTACCTCTGTCCAGTGAATTTGCATTATAGGATCACTGATGAAGGTTTTGCAGCTGAGCGGAATTCCATGAGTCTTTTTCATAATTTATTATGTGGCAGAAGACACTGTGTTCAGTATATGCTTGATCCAAAACACCAGCTTATAGTCTTTAATCTTTCATTTCAGAGTCTGTCAGTAGAAGAAGGATTCTTATGTTGGCTACTTGCATAAAAGTGATATCACTCAGTCCAGAAGCATAAAGTTAGAAAAAGCAAGGAGATGCCAGTGAACAATCTTTAATAACTCACTAGGCTAACAAAGCATTAGCAGATTAACACATCAAAGATATTGAAAACTCAGATTTCAGCCTCTCTCAGCCATGAGTAGAACCTATTGCATTCATATGATTTTGTCTTTTATGGGAATGTTCTAGAAAACATTCAGCAGAAACATCACAGAAATTATGAGAGCTACAATGTGAGGGTGACCATTATCTTCACTATTTCACCACCTTAGTTTATCCCTCAGTATTCCTTAAAGGCTGCAGACTATGATCAGATTTATCAACAATCATCAATTGAAACATCACCACACCAGACCAGATGTATAAAAAATATTGTTTACAATAGACGGATGAAATGCTGGATTTAAAGAAAAAGAGAGCAATGGCTAAAACTCTCAAGTCTGAACTAAAAATTGCTGAAGATTCATTCTCAAAAACAATTAGGATAGAAATGTTCTTGAACATCCCTACTGTTTTTAATTCTCCCATCCTACTTCTTACATACTGTCATAACGGCTTCTGAAAAAAAGAACTGTCTACTATTAACAGTCTGGTTTGCTATTTCCTATTACAAATTTCTGTCTGCTGTCTTTTCAAATCCTTAGTCAACTGGGAAAGAAATATTACAATTTCATTCAAATCTGTTATTACCCTTATCGGTTGAGAAATTTTTGGATTAGAAGCAAAGAAAGGTTAGTTGGGGTTTTTTATTGCCTTAACAATTCATTTGGCAGAAGAAAGGAGCCTTGATGGTGGGCAGTGGGGAATGCACTTAGAAATGAGAGACTAGGCCAAAAAAGTCACTTCTAGTGCAGTAAGGGAAAACATAAATGCATTATTGAAAAAAAAAAAAGCAACCAAAGGAAAAAAACCCAAACAAGCCCCACTTTTTTAAAAGAGTGAATCATATTATCTTCTTATTCAGAAATTACACCAATTAAAAAATGAAGACTAACCAAACATCTTATCTAAGCCCAGAAAATAGGGTTGGGCAATTTTGTGGGTTTGGGGTATTTTGACAGGGAGATGGGGGGTGGGGGAGGGTGTCCCCTTGTATTTCTATTTCCTGAAAAATTTGTGCTATCATTTTAAAGTGTACTGCCTGTTCCTTCTCTATCCATCTTCTGCTCTTACAGAATCACACTCTTACAGTTGCAAAGGTAGTATTACAAAAAACAAATGCAGTACTTGCACCCCAAATTCACAGCTGTGATAACACAGTTATCAGTCTTAGAAAGTCTACAAGCGCTCCCTGCAACCCCACATTGTTACATGGCAGTAAATTTGCTGTGAACCAAGTCAATTTCCAATAGTTCACAAAAGCTGTGCAAAGACCTGAAATAGGGAGTTCAAGTTATTGTCTAAGGAGAAACACCCAAGAGACATGGGCTGGGGGATGTATTTTTTTATCTGTGTGAACTTATCAATGTCCTACATATGCCAGCTGCATGTGTTGAGCTGTACAGCTTCTAGCTCACGGATACTCTCTTTCTCCTGCAAATCCTGCAGACAAAAGTGATGTTTACAATTTTACTAGGATACCATAATCCAACAGAAGTGCCCACATTTATGAAATAGTAAGTGATGAGATTGAGAGAAATCCGAAAGTCACCATCCCCCACAACCCACCTCCAAAAACGTTTTCTCTACCTTCAGACATGAACAGTTAATTCTTGATCAAACTCAACTCATTCAGCTTTTCACAACTGCAATTCGAGGTTTCTCTCAAACTGGGAAGAAAATGAGTTAGAAGTATATGATATAGGTTTCAATTCTCTGGATCTCTTAGTACTTCAAGACTAAGCTGGTCTTCTGGGTTGGTGGAAAAAAACAAACAAAAAAATTTAAAAAGTCAATACCCACAAACCACACAGCACAAACAAACTGGCAAAAATTTGTATGATTTTTACAAGATGCAGGAATGATCAACTCTATGGCAATCAATTCAGACGAGCAAGTTTTTGGTATTTATGGTTCTTTATCCTCAGGTATTCAGAAAGAAATGTTCGTATAAAAATGGAAGAGGGATTGGAGGGGGTTTTGTTACATATTGATTTCATTACATACATGAAGAAATATTTGTATCATGTTGACATCTTCTCAATTGTAAACAACGTGGAGGTAAAAATATTTTTATGATCTTCCAAGATTACATGGAAAATGTGATAGGTATACATGCTTAGAAGAAAGCAGTTTGATATTTTGAAAAGAAGAATCTGCCAAATTAAGAAAAATAAAAATATTCTAAAGCTGTAAATACTCTGTGTGCAAAAATCCTATTGGAGCTTTTACAATGATAGAAGCTCTCCTTAAAACAAAAAATTGCATCACGTAAGAAAACAATTTTTGTCAAGTACCTAAACCAAACATATCTAATTAGTTTTACACCACCAAAAAAACCTGAAAAAGTAAATGAACACTGTATGAAAAAAACCCCACATTGTTTTCACAAAATGGATTCAAAATCAGCCTGATAATTTAAATTGAGAGAAGATCTTAAATCTTTAAGATTTATCATGAAGTCCATGGCACTTCAGTTTCAATAAAAGTTTTCAACATATTTTAAAATTATTGTGTACATGGAGGTTAATAAATATGTTTTAATCTCCACCTCAGATAGCATTTAAAACAAAACCACAGATGTTTGTACACAATAACATATATCTATTTCATATATAATTCATATATATGTCTATATATATAGACATATATATGAATTATACTATCATATATATGTTTTGTATACTATCAAGTTTCCTGATCATACTTCAACTCCTATATCCCAAGAATACTGAGTTGTTCACTTTTCAGTTGGTACTGGCAACTGCCTGCAAGCTGCAGGACTTTTATAAATCCCTTTTCCCAAACCCAGTTAACTTTCTGAAAAAGCTAGCAAGCTGTAATAGAGTTTTCCAGGAATGTACCTTCTAACTCTATTTCCTGTTGTATTTAAAATCCTGCCAAAGGAACATTTCAAAGCAGAAAGCAGGATGTAAGTGTACGACAGAAACTTTGCTGATGGTTTCCAAAACCATGGAAGGAGTCACACTAATTTAAAAATGAGATGTGAAATTCCCTGTTAAAGAAACATGGACTATGATATTCAAGTGGGTCTAAGAAATAATGCTAACAGCGTTGCAGCCCTACAGATTTGTTTTTGGTTTTACATAAAAGGTTGTTAATAAATAAAGGACGAATGTTCCCAATACTGTTTTCTTCCCATCGCTCTGCCCCCTCTAATATTTGGAGTGAAACAAGTTTTGAAGAAACCACCTTTAAAACATTGCTTTCAAAACATTGTTGTGGTAGCAACAACACCACAGCACATCAGCCTGCCTTGTTTGTGTGGTGCACTAAAGCAGCAGCTCAGAGAACAACTGAGAACAGTATTTCAGGGGCATCACTTGATGAATTACCTGAAGAAGGAATCTGAAGGTATCTATTGACAGGGAAGATGTGTTAGCCATTCTCCTGCAGCAGCAGCTCTGTTCTTGGAAATGCTGTAATCACTCTACATGAAAAGAGAGTGAGCTTTCGTCCCCACATCAGCAGTGAGCAGTACCTGTGCCTGGCGCACAGCTTCCAGCAGCAGCTTCTGAAACTGCTGAGAGATTTTCTCTCAACATAGCCAAGTAGATGCAGAGCTCAAAAGGATTGACACTGCAACCCTTCAACAGGCTTACCTTCCTTAGCTCATAAAACGAAAAAAAAAGGTGGATTTATACAGCAAGGAAAGTAAAATCCTGTGTCCTTGTATTACCAATACAATTTCCTTCTGAAACCCTCAAACTTACAGTGAGAAGGAACACAAATGGGTTGTATTTGGAAAACCTTTTTTCCAAGTGATCATGAGCAGAATGTTGCATTTAGATATTGGATTCACTGAGGCACTATTTAAGAAAAACAGTGCAGCAACTTAGTGAATGTAAGAAGCTGTTCTGTTACAGAGGAGCAGACCCCAAAGTCTTCGAAGCATACAAAAATAGAAGACAAAATTAAATGCACTGACATCCTGAAAGCATTAAACTTGACAGAACTGAGTACACTGGCTGTCTTAGGTAATAAGAAAATATTGAAAAATACATTTAAGAAAACTGATTTGTTCTCTGGTTTGCTGTTTTCCATAGTATTCTAATTTACACAGAAATGTATGATTTTCCAAGGATGATTAACTATGCTTTCCTATTCAGCAAAAAACACCTGTAGAAACTTTTAATTCTCAGCTTAGGCTAAAGTTTGGTTACAACCCTTTGGAATGACTAGCATTAAATCTGACCTTTTTAGTAATAAATAAAAATGCTTTTATTTTTGCATTAATTGTTGTTTGGTTTTGTTGTTTTGTTTTGCTTTATGTTAGCTGTTACCTATATTTAAGGAACAAATATTAAAAAAGGAGTCATTTGCTAGGAAAAAAATCCCACAGGATGGTTAAAGAATTGAATACAGATGTCGAATCAAAGGTAACACCTCTATTGTAATCAAAGGTCAGTGTTAGTTCTTCTAATTTTCCTATAAATATGTTTTGAATAATACAACTCATGGCTTCTTTTAAAGAGACATTTGTTTCTGACAGCTGCTTTCATTTTACATACAGGAATATTAAAGTCTTTTATTATAACAGAGAATGCATAATTACAAAAAAATTTACATTTGCTTTCAGATGGTCCCCAGATTTCCCCCATCCATCCCCATCATCTCCACTACCATACTATTTTCATGTAAAAGGCAAATAAATACTACACCATATAATTTAAAATAGTCTGAGTTTAAATTAGGCTAACTTGAAAGCACGTCTTTAAAAAAAAAAAGTTATTTTAATCCTGCTGCAATTCTGTTTTCCTTTAGACTTTAAATTAATTAAAATACAACAATGCTCTGTCCAACTACATTCTTTTCATGATTTTTCTCGTCCTTCCATTATCATCCTAAAATACCATACTCTTACAATATGGAATTCTTTAATCAGTCCTGGCATGCATCTACTTTTTACTTGGGCCAGCCCCAACAAACACAGTTGTGCTCTACTACATATAATTTCTCTCCATAACCTGCTTTCCTTTGGGTAACATACCTAATTTCAAACCTCCAGGCTTCCGTAAGAGTTAAATTGGAGACTAATGCATAAGCAGAATTCTGGTTTCATTCAGAAATGCTGCTCTCATTCAATCTGAATTTTGGTCAAATCAGCTGCAAAACCAAGCTTTAGTCTGCCTAATCAGTTGCTATAGCCTGTTACAGGATTATCAACTCTTCTGCAGTATTTAACAAAAAGTATTACAAAATAAATAGATAAAATATAAGTCTAAATATTACTTCTGCTAGAAGTATCACCATTTAAGATCTCAGCTCAACACTACCAGTAGAAAACCAGATAATTTTACAGTACCACAACACTGGCAAATCAGAAGATTCATATGTATTTTTCTAGTAATACAAATGCATCATGGAATCACTGAATCACTAAAGTAGGAAGAGACCTTCAAGGTCATTGAGTCCAGTTGTTAACCCAGCACTTCAAAGTCCACCACTGAATTATATTCCTAAGTGGCACATCTACGTGTCTTTTAAATACCTCCAGAGATGGTGACTCACTGTGCAGAAGCACATCCTTTCAGAGTGCAAGTCTTTTGCCACTGAAGGAAAAACAAAAAAAAAAAAAAAAGGAAAAAACAGAAAGGAAAGAAATCCCATTTCAGACAATAGGAATAATTAAACTTACGTATAACTTTCCTACACCAATGGGTTTGAACCAAAATCCATTAAATTGAGTCACTCTTCCTCTGACTTTAAATGAAGTGCGAGTAGCCATAGGAACATATTAAATTATGTGAAAATTTTGGGTTCTGTTTTTCCTCCTCCAAACTGAAACCCTGAACATGAAACTGTAATCTCATGTTAGAATTTATCCTTCTGGAGGAGAGTACTGACCATACATCTATTTTGTACACAGACTTTTCAGAAGGAACAGAAATGTCCTCTTCTGCCATCTCCTCCTCTCTTTCTGCAAAGCTGTTCCACTGCAGATGAGACAGCATCCACTTGTTCTAATTTAATGATATTGTGCTATTTCATACTCAGATTAGACCAAGACATAAAGATAAAAATACATCACAATAGCTACAAGACTCAGAGAAAGAATGTATGGAAGAGATTTTGAAAATACCTGGTAAAAGCCAGAATAGCCTTAAACAATTGCCTTGGTGACTGGGGAAAAAAATAAACAACCAAAACAAACAAACAAACAAAAGGGGGGCAGGGGGTGGGGACAGGTCACCAAAATAACACCCAAACCTAAAGCACCAAGACACAACAAACCAAACACAATGGAATTACGAATGAAACTTACCAGTTCTTTATGAATTTGTATGGGAGCAGACCATATGATCCTGCCTTTACATAATCTTTGACATTATTCCACAAAAGTGCTGTAATCTGGAGCACATAAACAATCCATACCTTCAGCAGATCATATACTGAATATCCAGTAGATGTTTACTGTCATGAATTACTATATTCATTGTGTTACTACACCTTTTTTGCTCTACACCAGAATGTTTTGATGGTTATATTAGGCATCAGGTTTACATGGGAACTCTGATTTTTAGAAACAATGCATCCATAATTCTATTTCTGCATAACAATAATTTTAAAAATATGGATTTGAAATATTAATAAATTCTTTATCCATCTCAGAAGCAATGCTCATAAAGCAGTTTTGTGCTTAGAAAAAAAGTAGGTTTAAAGTATACTCATGCTGACACTTATACAACATCTTCCTCCTGTGAGACAGGGCTAGGGGAAGAGGTCTAATAATTCCCTAAGAATTTGTGCAAATCAATAAATTGAATGTCTCTTATACAATTATATTTTGAGTTGTGTTTTTCCAACAAAATATATGTGAATCATTAGAGACAACTAAATCCTTTTTCCAAGGCTCTAGAGCCTGAAGTCCTTAAAGCATGTGGCTAATATGCTTAGGGCTGTATGCTGCCTCTGCAACAAAAGTTGAAATGTATCAGCCACAGGAAGGAGCAACTCACATCTTATGAATAATGCAACAGACAGATAAAACTGACTCTACACACTGTTGACAGGGGAGGCAGAAACCCCCTCCAGGCAACAGGGATGGAAACAAGGAGTTCCTGTTTTTGACTTGCACGTGTCCTTTCTAAAAGCCTTTTTCATCCTGGATGGCAAGCCACACATGTCCTGTATAGGTGGTGCCTCATCTGCACACTAGACAGAGCAGCTAGCTGAACAAACAGAGCAACCTTGAGTCATGTCATACAGCCTGGTCAGGTTGGCATACATTCATTGCCTCATGCAGTTTTTGTATCCAAGTAAAGAAGTCATAGCTCACCATTCCTTATATATGCAGCATTACTTGCAAGCATTACTTTCCAAGACAAAGTACCTTCGATATTTGGCAAGCCAGACTTCAGTCTGGTGCCAAATGGAAATCTCTTTTGATCACAGCCTTTCCATATCACAGGTTGTCNGTTCCCTTAGGGGAAAAAAAAAAAAAAAAAAAAAACCCACAAGAAAACTGCTTTGCCTTGACAAGTCAATAAAAACAATCCTACTTCTAATACTGTTAAGCAACTATAAATACTTAGGAACATAAGAAATGGAGATTAATTAATTTTCATTTGATTACATAAACAGATCAAGGCACACTTCAATTCTTTTTGTTTAGGAAAATCTTTAATGCTTTGCTTGCTTTGTTGTCAAAAATAACATTTTTTCACTCAGGTTAAAGATAAACCTTATGGCTCTTGTTCAGATAAATTATCAGAATTCCAAGCCTGATATTTGACTCTAATCAGTAGGACCAGCCAAGCAACTTAGACTTACAACTTCCTTGAGCCGATTTATGTTAACCTTTGCTATGGGGTTTATATGAAAGCAAAGATCAATAAAGGCAAGAATAAAAGGTCCATTATATTTGCTCTGAACTAAATGAAACTTGCTAAGAATTCTGTTTAAAACACCTTCAAAGAAGAACAAGAAAACTTTTAAGACGTAAGAATGTGAAATATAAAAAAAACCTATAGAGTTTGCAATAAAATAGGTAATGATCATGGATTAAAAAAATGAGAAAAGCTACCAACGTAACCTAAAAAATGTTTGTTGTTCTGTTAAATATTTTCTGTACTACAGTCAGGAATGCAATAAGCGGGTTATGAACCCAAGCTCATCCTCCCTGTAAGATGTTTAAATCCCAGGAAGAGAGTCTGGCCTCAGACTGGCAATCAGGATGAATCATCACCAATTCCAAACACCTCTCTTGAAAACAAAACTTTGCTTCCAGATGTTTGACAAGCTTTTTTCTTATTTTGTGGCCTGTTTTGAAGGGAGGGTGGTGCTCATCGTCTTAGGTAGGCAGGTAGGCTTAGGTAGACCCAGAAAAGATCCCAGAGGAATACCATGAAACATCCTTGCTTGAAGTTCACATGGCCACCTACATTCTTTTCCCATTTTCAAGTGATCCTCAGGAAAAAACAAAACAAAATTGGATTCATTTAGACCTAATCTTAGAGAAACATTAATCTATTTCCATCCCTCATGACCCTATATAAATCATCAACAATGTTCCAAGAGGTGACGGAAGAATCTCATGCTTCTAAAACTCACTGTCTGTACTGCTCAAACCAAAAAACATTGAAAGAAAAGTCTGAGCTCCCAGAACGTAAGCAGTGCTAAATGTCTTCCTCTAAGGCCTTCTTTAGAATGTAAGGTACTGGGCATCTACCCATAAAGACTCCTGAGTTCCCAAAAACTTCAACAACAAAACTAATAATTGGTAAGTAACAATTTGAAAAAAGTAGTTCAGTCTGCAAGTCACAGGTAAAACTCCTAGCAGAACAAGCAGTAAAAATGGATTAACTCAAGTAAGACAGCCTGAAAAACCAATCACATGGTGTCACAGTAATCTGAGAACCCCCGGAAATGCCAGAGTTGTCAGGCCACCACCTTCTCAATAACGTTTCACCCAAATTAGAAACTGGATACACTAGGTCACTAGCTGGCAAAACTCCCAGCCTCAAATGATGGCCTGTCAAACAAGAGAGAAGGGCACTCTTACATCTCCTGCACTACTAACAGGAGAGCCTGACAGTCTCTGGGGAGTAGAATCAGCCCTTCACCACAAAAACACCACAGCAACCTATTTTGTTTTCTGTAACACACTCTACAGGAGTACTGCACACCCCAGCAAACCAAGCTCTTCAGAATTCACAAAATTAATCTTCTTTTCAAATTATCTCACTACTATGGAGATGGACAACTTGATCTACTTGCTCTGTAATACACTGCACTGAAACTACAAGTTGCAGCCAGAAGTTCATCAGGAGAAAAGAAACCCGATTATCATGGTGATAAAAACCTGACAGTAACTCTGTTGTAAAGCATCTCTTGGGTGTTGACTCCTTCATAATAATAAGGGTGGGAGAAAATGGTGGAAAATTGAGCATTAATACATGGTCAATCACACCTTTTCTAATGAAGTTTGTGGAACAAGAAAAACAGCTGATTTTAAAATCAGCGTCCAGGAATTAAAAATTCCTTTACTTATGTAGGGTTGGGGTTTTTTTCTTTTGGATATCTGCCTACTAGAGATTGCACATAAAACAGAATTGACAAAAGTATAAGACAGACATATATGCAATCATTAATTCTTTTTAATAATAGTAAACACGCCAAAAACTTGTGAACTATACAAAAGGTTAAATAAAATACTGAAGTTATTCTAATGGCAAAATAATTTGTAGTAAGTCTCAATAAATTACAGAAATGGCACGTGCTCAGGTGCAGTTTTTGGCATCTATAGGTCTGGTTTTGGGATAAACTAACCTCACTAAAGCAGAAGTGGCAGCCAAGTCATTATCTTGCACAAGCTGATTGAAGAGACTCACACACTAGTCTAGCAAACCTGAAAGCTGACTTTTGATGAGGAATACCAGGCTGCTGGAGAAGAAGAAGGTGGGGAAAGGTAGAAGAGACTGCATCAAAATGTCATCAGACCAATTCTGCTAAGCAAAATGGAGATTGTACACATAGCGGCTTTTTGCCCCAAGATAACCCATCCATCATCACAGGGACAGCTCTGGAAGAAGGAAATACATCTTCATATAGAACTCTGAAATATGCACAGCACAAAGGATTAGGAAAGAAGAAAATATTAAGCAATGCTTGAAAATTTAGCTCATGAATATCTACGACAAGAGGTTGCTGGGCATCTTACTGAAGAACAGCCAGCTCCTCCTGAGAGAAGGGGAGCACAGCTGGAAAGTGTAAGGTGTGAGTTTGTGTCACAGTACTGAAATATGGACCTGACAATAAAGTAAAGAAGTGCCAAAAGGAGTAACAGATTAGTGAAACCCTTGAGGTAGCAGGAGTCAGTGCCTCACAGTGCCACCTAGCTCACTTTTTCTGCCAGGGGAATCGGGCACCTGTGCAGGCACAGACCAAGTCGGCACAGCCAGGCACAGGGCTGTGGGCACCCCAGTGCCAGACACCCTGTCACCTGTTTGAGGAAAGGTGCAATTTGAACTGAAGGTGTTGAGGAACTGCTGTTAAAACAGCAACACAACCCCAACCCAATCTGAGATGGACACCTTCAGATGCACCCTTCTTTCTTTGCAGTGCAGACAACTCGTGCCACTGCATCTCCAGCAGCTGTTCCCAGCCAAGACCCACAACAAGGGGCAGAACAAAACCCACCTCTTCAGTCTTTCCAGTCTACACAACACAGACATCAGAATAACAAAACCCACACATAAATCAGAAATAAACTGGACACTGGCTGAAGGAACTTTTTTATAACATAAAGACTAAAGGAAGCACACCCAGGCTATGCAGGCAAATGATCACCCAAAATTCGAAAAAATATTGGCAAGAATTTACACCTTTACACAACATCAACAAACTTTTCACTCAGTATTTTTGAAACATTATGACAGAGCTAAGCTTAATCAGCACTACTCTAAGTTATCTTTACAAAATCAAGTATGAATAAGTTCAGTTAGTAGACTACAAGCTTCATCACAACATTAAACTTTCATCTCAGCAAAGGCTCAGTAATTTTGTATTTCAAAGACATCTCTTTCCACTCTCCAATAATTAAAAGTGGGGGCCACTAGAGAGAAATACAGAGAGCCATCCAGGAGACCTTGGAGCCATGAAATGATTTAACTCTTGAAATGGGTTTAAACAATATTTCAGTGTGAAGAAACAGACATCTTTACTGTGCACTACATTCTTGCCATTCCAACCTGTCCACAGGTTCCTGTTCATGTTCTTTTTCCTGTGTATACAGAAAGCCTTCTTTCTGGGAATACACATTGCACAGGGAAGTTTCAGAGCAAGCTACACTTTTAGATGACGTGCCTGAAAGTTTGAATTATTGAAAAAATACTATCCTTTAAGACAGGGGAAAAAAAAAAAAAAAAAAAAAGACCAGGGGAAAGACATAGACCAGATGGTGTGGGAGGAAAATCAAAACAGCACAAGGGTTATTAAATTGCATCCACTTGGAACTATTAACTGGCCAAGAATCAGCAAGACAGGTTTCCAAGTGAGCCTGAATACTCAAAACTTAAATCCAGGGCCTTGCTGCAAAAGACAGTTGAAAAATCAGTATCAAAACAATGAACTGTAAATACACAAGAAAAAAAGGATATTTTGTGTTTAATTTATGTGCTTGTCACAGTTAGAACAGCATATTGGAATTGAGCCATCTTTCTGATGAGGGAATACGAATGCTGACTTCTATGCAGAATACAATCCTCTACCAAAAATACTCCTCTTGTACTTGGTATGTCATGATATGAGTAAAAGCCATAAAAAAACACTTTAGAATATGAAAAGCATGTGGTTTTTTTCTGAAGTAAGCTGAAGATATTCTGTATTTCTGGAGTTACTTAAATTTTACAAGCAATTTCAAACATCCAAGTTAGAAAATTATGGCCAAATCTGGCCACTGCATACAATGTAAATGCTTCCCAAATTTGCAAAATGCAATAACAATTACAACAGCACACATTTAGTGAAATGCAAAGAAGTCATTATTCTGCACAACTTTATACACTGTCTGCTGATCACAGAAAAAGGGGAGAATAAAACCTTTCTGAAAGACTGAGGAGTAATAAATCTGAAAACATTTTCAAATTTGTCAGAGAAATGGAAGAGCTAGGAGGGCATTTACCTAAATTGTATTAGAAATAATGACAACTCAGATTCTGCTGGTCAAAGGCAATCAAAAAAAGCAGTTGCTTAAACAGAAAAAGAGTTCTTGAGGCCAGACAACACTTTTAACAACTCTTTTTCAAACATAGTTAAAGTATACAATGCAAATAAAAGAAATCACAAAATGATGCATTGCCTGCTAAAGGGAAAGGGTTTAGGTCAGGTATTATCAGTAATTACAGCTATATAACCTCCTCTTCAAAGCAGTAAACAATGAAGATCTCCACTCCCCACTGACTCAGAGTATCATTCCTATTATGCATAGAGAGAAAAAATAAATGCTGATGGCAACCTCAGGCTGACAAATCAGTCCTCGTGCAATCAAGAATAACAGGTTGAAATTTGACTCATACTTCTTTTAATTCAACACATGATTCTTGCAGAGTCAGAAAAAAAGGAAATGTGAAAGACACGGTAAAGCAGGACTGTCAAGAGAAACGAAAATTGCCTCACTGATATCTGCTTTTTCTTTGGTGATTTAACTTAAATAGCCACAGAAATGTTAGCCCTGCTTTGAGGTCTGGATCCCATGAGGAACTGAGGTCCCGTCCAACCCAAATTTTCCCCAAATGGTGGGTATTTCCACTTAATATTCCTATTCAGTGTCTAGCCTAACTAACGTTCAATTCTTTTCTTTTTCTGTTATTCCTTGCTCTACTATCCATATCATAACTGAACATCAGCCTCTTCAGGAAGTCCACACTGTAAATCCAGTCTGTCAAGAAAAGCCCCATTGGCTGGGCTATGTGTTTGATTACTCCAGAACTCTCAGAATGCATTCTCTCTGTAAAAATACAGAGATCAACCTGAAGATAAGCAAACTGCTGTAAATTATAGGAGATTTATGAGCAAAATGTCCAGTGACACTTGTTCCAGTGAGATAAAAAGCAAAATCAAGTTCTATCAATAGATATAAGATAATACACTACCAAACTAAGCCAGGAAAAAAGACATTTAGGCAAATGAAAATTTTCAAACTTTAGAGGAGACTACACTTCATTTATATACACTTCCACATATATAAAAATATACACATCCATTAACATATCTATTAGGATAGTACAAATTAGAAGCACAAAGCAAAATTTTAAACTTTCATTCATTTTAGTCAGTTTGCCTTCAGAAAGAATCCTTAGTCTATTAGTAGTCTAAAATAGCCCTGATTTACATTTGGGGGAAAAAAAGCAAATAATGAATGGCTATAAACTATAATCAAGCAATCTAAACAATATGATTCGGCCATCATTTAACTGGAAGTTAATAAAAAGGGAAAAACAAAAGAAAACAAAACCGACAGATATCTTGAAATTCAACAGGAAGCAATTGCAAGGACATGCAAAAGTGCAAGACTAAATAATTTCATGTATTTTGATAAGACACAAGAGGAATGTTGTTATTTACAACTATAATGTTTCAAGGGAAGGCCAGTTTGCTTGAACACAGACTTTCTAATCTAAAACATGTTCAAGACATTGAAACATCATCAGTCAAGTCTAAGACAGTCTAAATTCTTTAATAACACCCTCACTGTATCTTCACTGACTGCGACAGAATTGTGCCATTTTATAACACCTGAAGTTGAGCATTACATTTTTTGTAGTATTACCTTGTAGCCAGCATCAGCCTTTGCATTCTACAATCACATTAAAAAGAATGAAGGATGAGGGGTAAAAAAGTAACTGCAGACAAAATGCCCTGGCAATGTTTGGTACTCCTGTGGTCAGCAGTATCTTAGAATTCACTTTGAGAAAATGAACTGTTCCACCACTTCCACTAAAGATGTGCAGTATCTCTTGTAAAATAAAATGAGAAAAAAAACCCTAAATGAAAACCACAACAAAACAAAAATAAAAACCGCCAAAAAACCACACACCCCACCAACAACAACAAAAAAAAAACAAAAAACCAACAAAAAGAAAAAAAAAAAACAAAAAAAAAAAAAAAAAAAAAAAAAAAAAAAAAAAACACAAACAAACAAACAAAAAAAAAAAAACAACAAAAAACAAAAAACACACACAACCCACCACAATAAAAAAAAAACAAAAAGCCCTACACTGAGTTATTGTAAGCAAGCTCTTTCTACAGCAGCTGTGTCTGGGTGATATTTTCTGGTCTCAAAAACCTCTCCACTACTCAGTTTCTTCCTTCAGACCCAATCTCCTCTACTGTGTCTACAAAAATGTTGGTGTCTTCCAAAGCCTCAAAGCCTGTTCTTCACAAAAAGATTTTAAAAGCTTGCTACTTGAGTGAATGATGGTGTACAGAATAATTACTAATGGAAATCTAGTAGTTAAAGTATTTTAACTTTATCTTTGTGAAGAAGGAAGCTAGAATTGCCATTAATATAAAAATGCCTTGCCAAATTTGCTTTGTTTTCCCATTCCCCAAATTATTTTAAAGAACTATTCACGGGAATTTTTTATTCACAAATTAGAAAAATTAATTTTCTCTAAAAATATACTAAAAATATAAGTCAAAATTATTCCATAAGTCAATTATTCAACTGTTCACGCACATTTTCCTGTCTTCTAATGAACCCATTATAGAGATAATGTGAGATTCAGTCACTTTAGAACAGCTGTTGGTTTCTGTCCAGTTATGAAATGTCTAGTTTTCTTCTATACTTTCTGTTTCAAAAATAGACTTTTATACTGCTTGTTCACTGCTTGTTTATGAACACTGCTTGTTCATAAAATGCTGCTAAGTATTTGCCATTTATGCTGTGTTATCTGTTCCCTCCTTTTAACAAGTAACCATTAGGAATGAACCACAGAAATTAGTCAAGGTTACTTAAATGCAGTAGGGTACATGTATACCAGGGTATGTAAATCCAATAAGAGCTTAAATTTTATATTTCATTGGGTAAAAACACAAGCAAGCTAGTCACTTGACTACTTGAATCCAAATCAACAAAAGGAATTCTCTGACAAATAGCTTTTATTTTAGCATTTTGATCTTTCATTTTCTCTTCACAGGGTCTCCATTAAACATCATATTAAGTAAATGCACAATCACAATCAGTCTAGTACCACTGTACAGAAACTCTTGTTTACACTAAAACTTCTCTGCTCTCAGCACACTTCACACATCTTCCTTCTGCCTCATGTTTCTCATAAACAAGATTATCTCACTTTTGTGTAAAATTTTAGAATTAAATAGCCTTCGTTATTTTGTTTTCCTTGGCAACAGGAGTTTCAGAATGTGTTACTGATTCTACCAAACAAAATACCATCAACAGCTATGAATGTGTCAGGGAAATGAGACTCCCTGTTCCATTTTAGATGCTGAACACTAATGGATGTAGAAGTAACAAAAAAATGCATATCCAGTAAGTGAATGTTTTTCAGTTCAAAATTTATAAAGCTATACTTTGATCATTTAGATCTGACCTTCTATTTTTTATAATCTTTTATTCACGTAAAAAAAATAACACTTTATGTTCACAAGAGAATGTGGTTTCTTACAGAGTTAAAAACTCATTATTACCTTTCTCAAAGAGGTAAATGTTACCTTAATTAATAAAGTTTAATTGTCTATCTTATACAAAATGTAGACACTGCTTCCAGAACAGCACTGCTTCTCATACAATTTATAATGCCACTACATGACAGACAAATGAATGTCCTCATCCTGCTGGACAATAACTGCTTTAGAAGTGAAATAAAATGGAAAATATGCTCATGTTTTAAAGTTCATCCCAGCAGACAGCTGTTTGGGGGAGAAACAGTAGAACAGTCTATGGATTTTTGCACAAACAATTTTGTGGGATATTAGGTATGAACAAGTCATGGTTCACATTTTTCCTTAACCAAGCAGTCTCATGGAGACATAGTCAAGTTTGTCTTTAAATGGTTCAAGTTCACTCATTGTTGTCCAGTTTGAAAAAACCTTACAGTGAACTATAAACCACCTTAATGCAAAAACACACATTAGTCAGGAAATCAAATCCTCATGAAGACTTCTTTTCATGATGTATAATTATACAAATGAAAACATAAAATAAGAAAGGAGACTAAAGCAACTATTCTACGCTACACCCTACAAAGGTCTGCCTGTCTAGATGAAGGCAGAAATAGGGACTCCACGGATATGGCTGTTCATGTAAATTTAACACAAGGAAAATTAAGTTTCTGGGAATCCAATCAGAGCTATTTCCACAGAGCTGGGGTGGCACTCTAGAGCTAATGAAACATGGCCAATGAATTAGTGATGTAAGTCACTAATTATTCACTTATAATGTAAATGCTAGTCTATATTTATTGGAAAATTCAATACATCACAAATCATGCCTGACATAAGGTCTGCTGATAACAACTGAGGAGAGAAGGGCTCACATACAATTTTTTAGTAAACATGAAAGACACTGAAACAAACCATGGCTGCTTCAATAGACATAACTGAAATACCAAACAATGTTGTTTTCAAAACTCTTTATGGTGAAGCAGTGGTTCATGCAGAATTCCTTTTAAAAAGACTGTATTTACACCACATGCCTGGGAGACACATAGAACACGAATACTCTTACTGCCTGTGCCTTCACCACCATGGCTGTAATCATGTTAAACACCAATAACTATAAAGACATTAGGGAAATACCTGCTGATAACACTGTTACATGGCAGATAAAATAATCCCAAGCAAGTATCACAAATACCAGTTTCAAATACTTACAAGGATTTAGCACAGTATTTGATAAGCCAGTAAAACAAGTCTTGAGTACTGAAAAAGCAAGCTCGGGAATATGTTCTTAGTCTTCAGCTGTGTTTTACAGTCTGCACATACTATAAAAGTATTAACTTGGTTTCTAAATCAAAAAAAAAAAAAAAAATCCCTTCCTTGGACAGCTACTTACAATATTAATTTATATGAAATGCTTTTTCTATAGCAGAGGTCAAATTACTGAAGTTTTGAGGAGTTCCAGACACTCTACATATTTAGGGGGTTACAAAAAGATTAAAATTGTTGCAGTCAACTTTGACATAATTTGAAGTTGAACTGCTTTATTTGCTAGTTAAATGGCATTTTGCCCCACTCTAGAGACTAAATTCACTGTAGAGCAGAAAATTCTTACCACTCCATAAATATATTGTTAACAGCTAAACTATGACCTAGATAAGACACTTCATCATGAAACAGAACAGTAAATCAACAGAATTCATTTTTGTTAAGGCAGCAAAACAAACTGTAGCCTTTTCAGGAGAGAGGACAACCATAATGGTGAAGAGAATGATGACTAATTGTATAAATGAAAGTACTGGCTTATTTCTCTTGGGACTCCAGAAAGATCCTTTCCAAATTATGGTTTTAAATTGAACACATTTGGAGGTCTCAAATCTTGTCCCTTTTGGACATATATCTAAATCCCTAAACCACCACATATTTTGTAAAAACTTGGCAGTCTCTGCACAGAAAAGCCTAGGACTGCTCCAACTGACTCAAAATTATCAAAGAGAGTGGTTTTATCAGTTCANAAGAAAGGGGGGAAAGAAAAAGAATGAAAAGAAACAAAAAGGAGGTCAAAGAAAGGAAAGGGGACAAAAGAAAGGAAGGCAGGGGAAAGAAAGGAAATGGGGGAGAAGAAAGAATTAAAAGCATGAGCAGAAACCAATCCCCACACTAGGAAGAAACAGCAAAGGGAGGGAAAACAACCACAAACAGTTTTTATACATTAGACATGTAAAGGATGTAATGATTTTTACTATTTCACAACTATGGTTTTGACATGCAGAAAAAAAAAGCATGTTTTTTTTTTCCTAAACAAGCAAAGTCCATTGGTTTTTCTACACTATTAAGGCTCCTGAAGGGTCAGAACCTGTAGATGATAAAATCTTCCTTCACACCTCTATTCATTTTGAGTGTTTCAAACTCAGCATGGTATTTGAAATATGGCGTCGCCATAATAGCAGACCCAATTTCACTTCCCTTCCTTTTCCTAAGTAAAGATTGCAATACAAGCAGGGTGAAAGACATGGCCATTGTTATACTCTATGTCCTAAAGAAGAAAAAAAGAATCATATTATAAGGTAGAACTTTCCCAAAGACAGCACTGCAGCCCTGGTGGTGGTGAAGCAGCTGAAGTTTTTAATTTTCTGCTACTCTACATCCATGAGCACATTAAACTCCCCTAAACTTGCTGTCACACATTATTATAACCCTAACCTCATTTCTACACCCCACAGACATTTATTTTTTTTACCTCATAAACTGGATCACAGTGCAGACTCTCTGCTCAGCCATGTCCATCCACACCAGCCTGTTCCCAAACCACTCTTTCCTAGCTTTAGTCTCCCATTTCATGCTAATATAAGTACAGGTGCTGATACCAGCAGCTTCTCAAGCAACATGAGTTACAAAGGAGCATGTTAACTGCTCAGCCACAGAAACAATCTCTTTGGAGTCATTTTTCCTACCTGCTGTCCAGGAACTCTTTTTTTCCAGACAGCTAGGAACAGCCACTGTGGATTACTGAAGTACTTTCTATCATTAGTAGGCAACCATAGAGTGTCTGTGAATTCCTAAGATCTAAAGTGCTATTTAATGGGCAAAAAATTAATCACAAAGAAAACAGTCAAACAACAAAACACCCAAATTTCAGAAGAAACATGCTATAGAGAAAAATATTAAATCAAAGAACAGAAAAATAAGATGAAGGAAGAGGATGGGATGATCATGAGGAAATGAGGAGAACCCTGTAGAGACAACGAGAACTACATCTATTTATTCTTACATCAGTTCTACAATTTTAAATCCATAACTTATTTCATGTAAATACTAATGCTTAAAAAATTAATTTATATCATATGTTTCCAAAGCTAGATTAGTTTTAGTTAATTGCCTTGGTCTTGCAGCTTGTAAGCTCAACATGAGACTTTGAAGAGTAAAAGAAGTAGGAATACATTATCCAGTGTGAGATTAAAGGGTACAATTTTAATCCATGAAATAGATGCAGGCATGGTATTAAGAGTGAGAGAGACAACAGTCATTTGCAAAGTTTTCTATAGGCTTTATCTGAACTCAGAAACAAAAATCAGTTTCTGAAAACAGGCAGGTATGAACTCTCTGCCTTTCAAATTGATGAATCTGGTACAATATGAAAATGTACCTTAACAGAGCTATAGAAATGAAAGTTACAGAAAGACAAGTTATTTAAGAAAAAAACCACAGAAGTAGACACTTACACATATTACAAGAGTTGTTGCTGCTGGAAGTTTAGCTACTCAGGACCCTTTATGACATCTACTATCCTCTATGGAATGGTAGCCTTAAGGTGCTAATCGAGAGGGAGCTCTTCCCTATGACATTCTCATAGGTGAAACATGAGATTTTATATAGAGGCAAATGGCAGCTCCTTAGAAAACCATTAGAGTTAAGTCTCAGTGGTTAACTGAACCAATGGAGCTTCACAAGTTTCAGTGCTATGGATATATGCTTTACTGAACTCCACAGGCAACACCAAGTCTGTGTTGTCAGCACCTAACAGCACCAAGCTGTTAGGTGCTGACAACATTCTGGTCTCAGTGAAGAGAATCAAACACCAGCAAAAAATGGCATGGAGAGGGTGGGAATTAAGACTGACAACAGAGTGAAGACAGGCAGAAAGCTTCCTGCTTAAATAATTTCACTGGTACCAAACAGGAACTTGGCAACAATTCTTTGTGCAAGATCTGGAGTGGATCAGAACTTGAGCAAGGCCACCCTGCCACAAAACAGTTAAACTTCAATTTGGGAAATAAAACATCATCCAGTAAATACAGGAAACAATCATCTTCCTTCAGCTGGTCCTGGTACAGCATGAGCTAGAATATACCACTTTTGGTTAGCACACTTCAAGAGAGATGCTTTGGAAGAGGTCCAGCAGAGAAGAATGAGTGCAACCATGAGATTCAGAAAATACGATGTAAGAGGAGAGGCTGAGAAAACAGTAGTGGTGAACAGGGTGTTGAGAGTTATCTACAAGGAGGCAAGATAATTTTTTGGGAAGTATTTCTGTAAAAGTTTGAGGAACTATTTCAGAAACCACAATAATAAAATCAAGTACAATTACAAGAGGTAAGGAATAAATTGTAACAGGAAGTAATGCACTTAGATTGCAAACAAGTGTAAGTAACCACTAAGCCTCTATGCCTGCCTGTGGAAGTCACTGAATCTCTGCTCTCCTCACCTCTGAAGAATAGGTTATGCCAGCTAAAGCTGATTCTGTCTTGAAGAATAAATAATCCAACCTCTCAAAGTCCTTTTAGATACTTTTCCCCCCAATCATACTGTGATTACAGAAGACCTTGATCTTCTAGAAAATATAATGGAGGTAAAAGGCGCTTGAAAAATTTCTATATAGCCTAATGCCACAGTATTGAGGTTTGATTTTTCTGTTTCTAGAAATGATAAATCACATGACAATCTGATTTAGTATAAGTAAAGATAACATTACAAGTATTTCACTGATCATTAAGGCCTTGTCTGCAGGATGAAAATTGCATCTGGTTTACTCTTCAGTTTCACACTGAACTAAGACTTTCTAATAATTGCCTCTTTGGACATAGTAAGTGCTCAGTAAATGTGAGATAACATTTTCCAGGTTTTGTAATTCTGAAAATATGCTATAAATCAACATCTTTGTTTTTGCAGTCCTTTCCTGCATAAACACATCATCCTCAAGTTCCAGAATCAAAGCTACTCCTGACTTTAAATTTAGCCTTTGGATTACAGACCACTGTAACTTCTGAAACCTGTCTTTCCTAACCCTGCATGCTCTTGTCTTTGACTAGCATGATCCTCTTCAAAACATTTTCTACATGTGATATGTTCTCAAATAAAATACTAGCAAGAATAAGCAAATTTTTCTCAAGGGCAACATTATCCAAAAGCTCTCTAGACATAAAATTTGAAAGAACCACATTTGGGTTTTTTCTCTTGCTTTGAAAAATACAGTATCATGAACTTTGTAACAGTTTCTACCTCTGTTAGAGAACATATTTCTGAAGCATATTTCTACACTGACCCAGAGGAATGAAGATAAATGTGATATCAGCTTTAGAAAAGCGGGTTGAATTACTATCTGTAATTTCAGATATAAACATCCAAATTCACTGAGTTTGCAAAACCAAGTCTAAAGAACAGACTCACCCTCTCAAGGTATTTATTAAATACTGCTTCTGGTCTGGCTGGAAGTACTTTAAAAAAAAACCCAATTTGTTGTATTAAATTGTTTCCAGGCAGAGCTATGAAACACGGTTATTTTTAAAACTGAAACAACAGCAGATATGTTTTTCTCATGTAGTTTTGGTTCAGAACCTATTCAAGCTTGCAATTTTATCTACATACTGCCACTTTTCTCTTTGTAAGGTATTCTGGTCTACCACGAAAGGAGTCATCATTAACCACCACTATAACTACAATTTTTAAAACATTTCTTATGTTTAAGCTCATCCTTCAACTACCGAGTTCCTAGGGTATCATAAATTATTTTAATTTCCCACTCCCCAGTAAAGGAAATTCTTAAATGAATGCAATCCTCTGGTTTCTCTGCCATAGACTCTTCCCCTTTTTTTCTTTTCAACATGCTGAAAGAAATGTTTCACATCTACTCAAAAGAAGCATGATCTGTATTTCTGCACAGGAAATTGTAAGATTTAAAGGAATAATTACAGATAGATGCAACAAGATTCTTGGTATTTTCAACTTACAGAATATTCAGAAAGCTTTGATAAGTCTTTAGAATTTTCACAAGACTTGGATTCCATCCGTTTCCTTGTTTATTGTACTGAAAAAAACTCCATTGTTTTATTAAGACCTTTAATTTCAAAGATCATCTATTCTTACTTATAATGCAATGAAAAACTCAGTGGACTCCTAAAATGCAGCTTAAGCAACAACTGCTGAAGATTCGAGATTCTAACACAAAGACTAATAGCTAAGATGGTTTGTGGTGAGAGTCTGACAACTAATCAAACACCTGTTTGCAGACTAGACTTTTGAGGCAAGTGAGAATTTTCTTATTTAAACGGCACAGGTTCAGCTTCACTCTGCACAATCCAAATCTTAGACAGCCATCAAATACAATAATATTTTGGAATTGTCTCTAAAATTTTTAGCTTACACAACTATGTTGGTACTTTTGCATATCCAACTTTCTGTCTCCAAGAATAAAGTTCCATGGCAATTTAAGCTGCTCTACCAGGGCTGCCATGTGCTCATCCTCCCAGCCATCTATCATCTCTTCCCTGCAACAATGCTGGTGCACCCACAAGACTGGAGGGAAGCCAATTCGGGAAGCCAATTCAGGAAGCCTGGCCAGAACTGGATTGGATCCTACAGGGTTAATTTTTGTCCAGTCAGCTCTCTGATATGCACTTTCCATAGTTTTGTATTACTTGACAAATATACATCAGGGCAGCACATGTCAAGAGGACATTTTATTAAAAAAATGTGTCTCTAGGTTGTCAGCAAAATGTGGAAACCAACACATATTTTGAATCAGCACAGAATTGTTATTGCCTGAAATAAAAGGGTACATATGATATCATATTTGGGTTCTCTGTCTGCAGCCTTCATTTGCCTATTTATGCTTTTGGATTTTTAAGAAGGGATAAATTTTTTTACAGAAACACTGCTGCAACATTACTAGCTCTAGCATTATTTTTGGGCTTTTTCTATAACACAGTTCTGTGTTATAGAAAAACGCTGTGTCACTTTTCCAAACTAGAAACAAGCACAGCAAAACCATTTGTTAACTTATGTTCCAGAATAAATGCTCTCTCATTTTAAGCATAAAAAAATCTCAGCATTCTCTTTACATCCTGTAACTCCTTCCTAAACTTTAAGATGATGAATGACACAGAAGATTTTATACTTGGTGGAGCATCTTAAGCTTTCAAGCAGTTTTATTTATTGGTTCATACAAGAAATTGACAGAACCTACTTTAAAGTTACTTAGCTTCTGTAGTCCAAGACTGAAAAGTAACACCATTTTTCTTTTTTGTTTTTTCAATTTTCTCATTTTCGTACTATATTTCAACAATACTTTTGATATACTCATATGAATAATTTCTCATGCAAATCCAAGCAAACTGAATTAAGGACTAGAACAGTCCTTTTTGGCTTTTCTCCTCCAGAGACATTCTTATACAATCAGACCTTTCTTTGTCCTGCTTCCAAAGAGAAGAACAAACAAGCAAGGTCCCACAACACTTTCATCACAACACCATCTGAGGTGGCACTGCTGCATCTCAGACCTCCTGTCCCTCAATGTGCAACCCCTCTGCCAGCACTGGCTGTCCCACAGACAATTACAGTTTTATCATACTGCTCTCACATGGACCTACTGTACCAGTTTCAGATTATTATTTCCTTACTTATTACTTCTTTACATATCTATATATACATATGAAGACCTTGGGAGGGGGAAGGAGGTAACTTCTTTTAATGATGCCTTGCCATGTGCAAAAGAAAAAGTTCAAGAATTACAGCTTGTTAAGGATCTCAGAATTGAAAGATTAATGTCTTTCAAATAAAAAGGAGCAATAAGATTTTCCTGTGAAACATAGCTCCAACACCTGAGGTGAGTATACTTTAGTTAACCTTCTCCTAGGATTTCCCTGGACTGCTTATCTCTGCCCCTGAACTTTGTTCTTCAAAAAAACCTTTTGTCTCCTTTCCAACCAAATTAGAGATACGACATCCATCTATTCTGTTGCAGACATGGAAGAAAGCAATCTCCTCCATTTGTGCAGCAGCCTGCATCTCACTAATCTGGCTTTGGTAGAGCTCTGTGATTCCTCTTTTAGACTTAAATACAATAAATTTTGTTTATTTGTTTATTCATTTGACTGAAGAGAGTGTTTCTGACTAGTAGAAATCAATTTTATTATTTTCAAACCATAATTTTTATACTTTAAGACACATGAATAGAATTCTTCCTGTTTTTTGTGGAAAATATTATTTGATCTCTATCTACACAATAATTGAATATGTGACTGTGTTACTGCTCTGGTAATGAACTAATCCATTGATAGTTTCAACTACTTAGTTGTTTAGATTGTTTTGAAAAGTAAGCCTTCAGAAATTTTGAACTTTTACAGAATTTACCTCTTTTTTATACTACCAGTCAAGTCATTCTTCTTATATAGAAAATACCACAAGGGAAAAAATAATGTTGAAGTGTTAAACTGTAAAAAGCAAGGAAACTAATTAGAAACTACTTCACCTTGAAAACATACTTGCCAGATGAATTGTTAAAACACCCCAGAAGAGTTCTGATGAAGACAAGTAACCTGGAGTTACAGAATTAAATGTTTGTGCCATTCATATAAATGGAAGTTCAAGAAAGGAAATACAAGACAGAAATCTAAGTTCAGATTCATAGGTATGACAATATACACACGGTGCTTTTTGGTCAAGAAAGAATATTGTTGCTGTCCATTTGTTGCTGACTTAAAATAACTTCTGAATAGAAATCCAAAGTGTGCGTTAGATGTGTCTCCCATGTGATATTGATGGATGGCTCAGGGAAAAAATGGCAAATTGGGGATCAAATCTAATTTCCTGATTCAGCTACTCACACTTTAAACCATACTCTGGCAAACTGTGACCCCCGATAGTTCCCCATTAATTTCACTTCCCTATTTCTGCAAGCTGTATCCAGACAGGACACCTGGATTTTTGCTTCAACAAAAATCATTACAGTGGAAGAAAAAAATGCCTTATCTCTTGTGCTAATTCTCTTTCTCTATCCACATATTCTTCTACTTTTTTCTCTATGGCTCCTTCCCAGTGGAGCCAGCTTGCTGATTTAACTAAATAAATCATGAGCTTCAGCTGTATGTGAAACTATGCCCTCACCAAGGTGTAGTTTCAGCCTTCTCTTTAGGAGATGCCAGTGAACTCTGCTCTAGAGTCAGAGGGATAGGCATGTTCATTCTTCAAATACCTTCTACAGAACCTGTGATACCCTGCCTCTCCCTCAGCTGCTATATCACTCTTCTTCAACATCAGACAGGCACACGTTATAGCAAAACCAGAAGGCACCAGTATACATGAGGGCTAATTCAATTAGCACAGAGGAGTGTGTTCCCTGTGCTTCCTGAAGCAGCACACCCTACTGCTGATGCATATGCACACTGGCTCCAGGAGATACACACAGACTGATTTAACTCCAGCTCAGAAGGATGGAAATGTCTGTAGGATACTCACACAGGGTCTTCAACGCTGGTTGAATTAACTGACTTATGCCTATCACAATAATAGTGCATTACTTAGTGAAATGTATTTCTATTGTGATTCTTGTTCTCACTGATACTACAATGCAGATTTGTTTGCATCCTTAAATGAAAGCTTTTGCTCACTGCCATCTAAAAGACAAAGTCACAATTTTTAGCTAAGAGATCACCTTTTTACTTTTTGAAAAGTGTATTTTATGGCCTGGAAAGTTATGTACAGCCATTTTTAGTTTTAAAAAAAAGATCACCAGCTGGCATCACTTGGAAGAGGAAGTCCTTTCCCAAGCTGACCAAGGAGTACAAACAGATGTCAAGAGAAAAAGCTTGTTTGTGAGTCAAGTCTGTGGAAAACATCAACAAAACTATCTAGCAGCATGCTGCAAGTGAACATTGGTGTATGGCAAAGGCCCAGAAAAAGTAAATGCAAAAAGCTGCTAAGGGACATTTCACTACTCACGTTTAGACAAAACCAAGAGAAAAGACAGTAATTTAAGTAAAATCCATGTTTGTCTCAAATGATTACTAGCAATGCTGTAGCAGTCTTTAGTGGAGTAACAACTAAAAGCAGGATTAACAAACAATGCATCTTTTTTCAGTGCAACAAAATCCTGTCGTTCCTTTTCTTTGAAGCGTTAACTACTTTGTAGCCACTGGATTAGAAGACTTGAGTGCTTGCATGCTTTCCAGACATGCTGAGCCTAATGACAACTTCCTTTATAAAGCAACAGCCTCACAATGAATAAACAAACTTAAATAGCAAGCCATTCTTTGCACAGAGAACGCAGTGACAGATGCTATAAATTAGATGGAATACTGTAAGTAGCATTTCTTTCTTCTGAGCAACCACACAAGGCAACAGAGAACATCTATAGAAAGAATTATTGTTTTTTTAAAAATGAAAGTTCTCTTAATATTATTTCTTTGTCTGAAATGTTAAAAAATAAATACAAAGAGACCTTTAAAATAAATTGTCTCAATCAGACGTATGATTAAAAGCCTGAGATACTGAGTGCTCCTAAAAGACATTTTTGTTGAATCTAAAATGTGAATTTAAGAGTCTAAAAATAAGCCATGAAAAGGACTCCACAAGTCTTCTACACAGAAGATTCTCACAGCTATCAAATAAAGCTCAAGATTTCTTATCATTTTCATTTTTTCTTTTTATTCTTCCTTCTCACTGGCTGGTGGACTGTCAGTTTCCAAATTAGTGGTCAAACATGTTGCCATGCCAATGCCTGAAAGCTATTCACACCTTAGACAAAGTGCAGTGAGTTTGGAAAAAAGATCAGCTTTTCTGCAAACAACTGAAAACTCACTAAACAGGATTAATTTGCCTCATCTCTCATCTTCTCCTTTTCTTCCAGCATTTCGCATTTCTCTGCTGTTTACATCAACAAAGAGATTAAGGGGAAAAGTGCAATTCCACCAGAAATGCTTAATTTAATCGAGACACTCAAGGGGAAAAAAATTCAGTGCCAACTCTTGACCCAAAGATAAACTTCATCACTAAACCAACAACTTAATTAACGCTAGAAAAGTTTGATTAAGATTTGACCTAAAAATAGTTAATGTGGTCAAAGTAATTTATTAAAAGTTACCTGCGTTTGAATTTGAGTACAAATTCCTTGTACTCAAAGATGTACTGACTTTTATCAGATGTAACTGTGTACAATTTCCAGAGCTGAATCTTTTTTATTTAGGTTAGGATGGAGCAGCTAAATCTTACGCGACTTACGAGATTTAAGTATTTTACAACTTTTTGTAGTTCAGTATTTAAAGGCATTCAGAAATAATCCATACTGGTAATAATTTCTCCACAAACATTGTACTCTTAGAAAATTAGAGGGGGTTTTCCTTTATGAAGTTAGAAGTTTACAAATTTCAGCACTTTCAAAATCATAGGCACATGTTACCATTATGTTTTCATTCCTAAACATTCTGTTGACAGAGTTTTGGTTGGATTTTTTTTTTTTTTTAAACGCTGCATTCTGCATATTTCTCAAGTCACATGAGCATTAACTTCCAGTTGATTAAATGTTCTTTCCTATTTAATGGCAAGGGGGCAAAAGTCTGTAATCCGAGTCCATTTTGCATCACCATTTTCAACACTGCCTCTCACCTGGCCATATTCTAAAAGTGAACCCTGAAAAGGCTGAAATAACATTTTCAAAAATAAACCTTTAAATGAAAGGTAGATTAACAAACATTCTGTTTACCATTAAGCAAATCTAATTAAACAGAAGACTACCCCTCAACAATAGAGGTACACAAGAATTTATTGCTGTGATTATGGGCTCTCAACCATTGTGCTGCTTATTCAGAGAAGAAAATGGAGTCTCAAACTTCATGCCTATCGAAGTAGAGTGAATCCACACTTTCTACAGGTGGTTGAGACGATTATCACAAGCCTGTTTATGAGGTAGAGCTAAAAACAAAAACAAAACCAAAAACAAAACAAAAAAAAAAAAAAAAAAAAACAAAAACCACACAACCCAAAAAAAAAAAAAAAAAAAAACAAAAACCACACAACCCAAAAAAAAAAAAAAAAAAAAACAAAAACCACACAACCCAAAAAAAAAAAAAAAAAAAAACCCAATACACTTTTAATGGTAATTTATGATTTTATACTGCCTCTGAGAAGGTTGAAACTTGACATGTCTCCTGAGAGCATATACAGGTGGACAGGACAGTACACTGCCCACAGAAGAAGTCGGAGGTACGCTGCCACACTCCCAGCGCCTTTCCGGCCCGTTTTCCCAGCGCCAGGCGCTCCACCCGCCGGCAGCTCCAGAGGTTCCCGGGAGCCCGCACCCCTTCACCCTCCGGGAATCCATGGGGAGGCCCTGGGAAGGCAGCGAGAGTCAGGCCGAGGCAGATGTAGCAGCGTCTGTGTTCTGGAGCAGCAGCGCGGGGCAAGAGAACGAGGGCAGAAAGAAGGGAAAGAAGTTCATGGAACACTTGTGCACATCTCCCTCCCGCTGCATTGGAAAAACAGAGAGAGATGCTCGGGGTAAAGGGAATGAAGCGGGGACGAGGACAGACAGTCTTCTCTCACAGCCATCAGAGGACGAGCACCGTCCTCCCTGCGGCCCCGGAGGATCCCCGGAGCCCGGGACCCCGCAGGAGGGGCAGAGCAGCGGGGCAGCCTCTTCAAAGGGAGCAATAAAGGCTCTAGGAAAAATAAACGCGACGGGAACTGACCCCAAATCCGCGAGCTGTAACATGCCCGCCTCCTGCTCTCGCCCCGGAAAGCTCCCAGACCTCTAGCTTTCTGCTGACCCTCTCCCTTCATGGCAAGGCAACAAATGGCAAGACCTCGGACCCCGGAGCTGAATAACAGGAAATATAAGCATCTGTCACCTCCCGGGGAGAGCTAAATGGATTAGCGAAAGCAACAAAGGGAAGAAAAGCTCTTTCAAACGTGCAATTGATTAACAAGTCCCCTCTAATCTGCAGCATCACTGTTTTTCCTTAAAGACATCATCGGTCTCCTCCAGCACGTCGGTGCAATTAAGTTGAAGCCAGGAAAGGCGGGGGAGGAAGGCACTGCTAACCCGCCGAGCTCCCGCGCTGCCCGGTGAGGACAGAACGGGAAGGGTTACAAACCTAGTATGGAAATGCTGCAGCCTTGTCATCTGCTCCCTCAGTCCCTGGGCAAAGACTCCCGGGAAGGACTTTGAGAGTAAGGTTTATCTGCTGCAGAGGGGGAGAGGGCAATTTTCCAGAGAATGGTTTCATGAAAGATCAAAGAGCTGGATCCGGCAGCTCCTACCTCGACGGTGCATTTCACATCCCAGAGAAAACGAAAACGTTAAGCCTCCCCTTTCCTGCTCTGAAAGCACCACACAACTTAGGCGCGAGTGGGAGGGAAAATTAAAAAAAAAAAAAAAAAAAAAAAAAAAAAAAAA
>VWYO01021629.1:0-23152 GCA_013400275.1 Rhadina sibilatrix | reverse complement strand
AGGCGGCCGCCAGCAGGAGCAGGAGGCGGCCCGCCGCCCCCCGCCGCCCCGCCGCCGCCGCGGGGTCCATGCTGCCCGCCCGGCCGCAGCGGCACAGATCCCGCAGGGAGCCGCAGGGAGCAGCGCCTGCGGGCGGAAAGGGGTCCGGTGGCGCTGCCGCAAAGTTGTCCCGGACACCGCCGCCCCGGCCCTGCGCTCCCGCTAACGGACCGTCCCCGACTGGGGGCGGAGGAAGCTGCGCTCCTTTCCCCTCCTCCTCCTCCGCCTCCTCCTTCCCCAGCATCCGAACGTCACCCGGGACCCGACACAGGGGAGGGGAGCGGCGCCGAGGGGCGGACAGGACGAGGACAGTCCCTTAGCTCCGGCACCCTCTGCCGGGGGCAGCCTCTGGCCCCAGCCCCGGACCCGGGCGAGTCGGCACACACCTTTCCCTCCGCACTCGACGACCACCAGGAGCCAGCAGGAGGCTGGGCCTTGGGCCCCCTCTGAAAGGCGAGTCCCGAGCCCAGAAGCGTCAGGATCCTGCAACTTTCCTCCCAAAAGTCCCCAATAAACAAAAAGAAGCGGGCGAAAGGCACGTCGGCCAAACCCGCTACGACTTTTCTGCTTTGTCTTCTTCCTTCTCGCTGCAAAAATTGAAGAGTTTTTTCACCCCTACAGCGTTAAAACCAGTTGATTTTGAGCAGTTTCTCCTGCACCCAAAACGCCCGGGGGAGTCAGCCCCGCGGCACGTACTCCGAGAGGCAAGAACCACCACTGCTGGGATCTCCTTTGTGCTCTACCAGATCTCATCGGAGGGAGTCAAAAGCAAAGTTTGCTTTCTGTCTTCAGCAGGCAGAAAATATTGTGCTGCCAGTAAAGTTTCAAGATACTTCCAAGTTATTTACTACCAGAAATAAGAGCATTCTGAGCCTAATTTAAGTAAGCTTTTCGAACTGATTTAGGGGCAGGAGGAGAAGGAGGGAAGGAGTTGTCTTGGTTTGGGTTTGCAGTTCGAAGAAATCAGTATTCTAAGATAATGCAGAACTGTCAGCAGGCTTCTTTTACCTACCTCATATAAGCCCCAGGAATAAAGTTCAACCAATTAATTGCTGCATCATAATTTAATAGCATATTTAATTAGATGTCTTCCCTGCAAATATATTTCTATTGTTTTAGATTTCATTTCTAAAGATCTGATGCTGAGTAATGCTGAGTACATACAAATCCCTTTAAGTTTTCTTCTCCAAATCAAGCTCCAAATTCACAATAATTTTAGTGAAATTAATTTTCCATTAAATTTATTTCTTAATGCAAACAAAGGAAAATTTTACAACATATACTTTCTTCCTCCTTTTGCACCCTGTTTCTTTCCTCTCAAGTTTTCAGTTCCATCTTGAAAATTCTTCTGGCACCTAAGAATGACAAAGGGAGGTCCTGATCCCTCTTTGGCAGGAATGTAGGACTGACTGACTTCAGCCCCTTGCCATCACAACAACACACTTTAAAATCCCTTTCGTAAACATATGAAACCTAAGGTAAAAGTAGTGCTGATCCTTTTTATAAACTCCATTCCTTGGATTAAAGGCTGCTCCAGACTTTGCCTCTTTGATAGTTAGGAACATGCTCCTAATTTCCAGACTATATGTATTCAGATCAATTTATATTCTTTCTCTCTTGTGCCATTACTACCCTTCCCACGTCCCCCTCTATGACATAAAATGACAGATTCACACCTCAACCTTTAAAAAACTTAAATCTTTTAATTTCCTTTTAAATGATCAGTTATGTGTTCCCTGATCACCCTGATCATTTTTCCTGCCACACTCAATATCCCCTCATTCCTCCAAAACTTTGGGAGTCTGATTTAATCTTTCTGATGAGTAACTTGAGCTCGACACAGTGCTGGAGATGCTTTCTCTGCTAGAGCACTTTAATTTCCTTTCTGTGGTGAAAAGACTGATGCCTACCAGTAATTTACAGCACCCTGCCATATACTATGATGAGGCAGAAAATCTACTTTCCCCTTTCTCTGTCATTTCCAGTATATAACTAACAGCAGAGACCTGCATCAAAATTCTGACTTCACAGCTCCACCCCACCCCCCCTTTTTTGTAACTCAGCTCATCAAGATCAATTCCTTATGCATCTTCTTTTAGTAAGAACACCTCTTAGCTCTCCATCACCAAAAAGTCTTGGTTGCACATTGATAAATAAAATCAGTGTGAAGAAGTGTACCCAAGAAACTAAAACAGAGTGCTATGACTTTAAAAACAAAGTTTAGGTGGTTAAAAACTGCAACAGTTATCTGCCTTAAGTGTTACAAGTTCAAACTCTATTTCCTCTGAAATTATGACTGTACAGTTACTTACCTTCCAACCTTAATAGGAAATAAAAATGTCTGCATAAATTAGTCTATAGACTCTCTAAATTAGTCTTTAGACATCTCTAAAGAGTATACATTTTGTATAATCATCCCAATAAATAATATTTTGGTTTTTTCTCTTATGCTCTCAAAGATCTCATAAAATCACTAGGATATAGATCCACTTTTTTGCAATTGGGAATAAATAAATAAATTTGATAGAAACTTTGGTTATGAATAATTTTTCTGACTTGGGAGGAGAAACTGGTTGTGTCATGAAGGTTAAATGACCAGGCCAAGTTAGTTACTGAGAATTTAAGTCAGCTTCAGCCCCACAAATTATTTTGTCACTAACCACAAAAACTGCTATTCATATTTTACATTGTAAGCAAAGTCACTGCAGTGAAGAAACCACAGTTCAAATTCCCTCTGTATTGTAGAAAAACACGTACAGCAAAGACGCACGGAACAACTGCACATTCTGAGCTGATTCCCTCAGTTCACGTAAGCTGTTAGAGAGATCACTTGTGTTGTGCAGCATATGGTCTCAAACTGTTTTGTCACTATTTGAGAAAGAAAAAGCTGTGCACATATTTGTTTGCATGACCATATGGTATGTGCCTGACAGGAGCAGTTAAGAGCGATGTGCAAAACTGGAATTCAGCATGAACTTCCTTGGGAATCCCTGACAGAATTTGGGTGGATTCCCTCTGCACTTTTTCCTGCTTTCATAATAAATATAACAAAAGTGACTTTAAAGAAAGTGTAAGATTAAATGTGGTTCCAGCTTGAAGGTCTTAGTGTGTGTCTATAACCATCCTGCAAGCTTAGATAAGTTTTAAATGGTACACTATCTTTAGTAAAAAAATTAATTCCCCACCTGATCCTTTTACTCTTGTGATGAAAGCAGCACAGAAAACATTACCTACATGTGTCACATTTTCAGGATCAACTCTTGGGCTTTCTTCTCCAATGTTAAAGTACATCACACAGATTCCCACTATTGGCCAAAACTGAAAAAAGGATTTGGGGATAAAACACAGGATTCAGACACTAAACTCTAAATTTCTTATGCAAAAATGCACCTGTTTAGTCTTAAACATTAATTCTTAGTTGAATCCTGTTACGTGTAAACATTCCTTGTGTGATCACTTATATACATTCAGAACTGCCCCAGCCACAGCAACTGAATGATCACTTCCACAGAGATCCAGAAACTTTCCTGCCACAATGCTTGAGACTCTTGACAAACCATGCCTGATTCTCACCACCTATAAAATTTTAGCCACTGTCTTCTGAAGAGCACATTTTGGAAGAAAATGAAGTGGCTGTGTTATGTATTGGCCTAGCAGTTACTAACCATAGAGATTTGAGCTCTTAACCTTTCTCAACATCTTAGGTCCTCAGGGAGAAGAACAATGGGACACATTCTACCCCACTTACTGGAGCTCTGCCATTGTATGCAAACAAACTGGAGAGTTTGGGGTGGAAGTGGGAAGGCACAAGGGGAAACCCAGGTGGATTGCTCAGACACTGAGCATAGTGTAGGAATCTGATGAGACTGTTGGTCACCTGATTAATGTTACAGTTAGTGAAAGACTGAACAGAAAGAAAATAGTTTGGAGCAGCTATTCACATAAAGAAATGCATCTTTACCGTCTACCTGCACACTTCTGTGATTTTTTTTTTTATTGGGTTTTTTTAATGAATCAAACCTTGTAAATATTAAAATAAAACACAAGTTAAAAACACTCACTAGAAAATCTTTTTCTACAAAAAAAAATTAGGTTTTGATCCATACTTTTAGACCAGTGTTTCTTATGCTTTAAATATACATAAATATATCTTATATAAATACAAGATTTTGAGAGAGATATGTGTATGTGTGTATTAAAATGGTCACAATAAATATTTCAAAGGAATTATTTTACCTTCAGAAGGTAAAACCCATTTCTACATACCCTCAGGAGCCATCTCTTTGCTTTTGTTTCCAGGTCAACATACACAAACATGTCAAGTAGTACTGCTACAGAAGCCAACCCACCACAGAATAAACAAATCTGCAAGCACTCATACCATCAACACTCGTGTTAAAAGAAGATCACCAAGGATATTTCTCACGACTAGAACCACAGAAAACAATAAACAAAGTGTTTAATTTCTTTCATAAGTTAGGATCCAGACAACACTCCCAAAACCAGAGCCAATTGCCATAACTTGTAAAATCACACCCACCTGCTGGTTTGAGCATCCTGCAGTGTCTTCAGATTGATGCACCCTCAAACCTCTCTAGTCATAAAAACTGAAAGGGGGAAAAAGCTGCTTGTCTCTTCTATATCCATTATTCTCACAAGTGAAACAATTATAGAATGACTTATTGAAGATAAAAATCTGAATAGGGATTGGGGTTTAGGTTTTCACTACCTAAATTAAACAAGAACATGAGTGTCTGATTTAATTTAATTTAGGACTCAAATACTCCTTGAAATTGTTATGATTACATTAAAGAATGATCTTGGCATTTAGTCTCATACTCAAAAAAATAAAACCCAGGATCGTTTTTCATGCAATTTTCATTATCATCTTTTTGGTTGCACTGAATTACTTATGTGTATTTATTTTAGTTGTTTATGTCAGCCATCCCATGTCACTAGCCTTCTACTGTTTTGCAAATAGCACGTGAACAATAAAAATTGTAGCTATTTATGCAAACTCCAAGGCAAGTTCTGGCTGTCAGATTGGAGCACCAATCAAACATTTGACTGACTACAAAGTGAAAAATAAAAAAGGGGTGTGTATTCATCCTTGACATCGTAAGTTACTTGCAGAGTTCATAAAGAACTATAAATGTACCACCCAAGCTCACAGTACTGGGATAAAATGCTAAATACTGCAGTTTACAAGGCAAGAGCAAAAATACATACATCATTATGTCAGTGAGGCAGACACAACCACATCAGTGGATCCTACACCAGAGATTCATACGCTGTACAGGATAAAAGTATAGTTCAATTTCAAAATGCATCAGATTTTTTGCAATTCATTACAAAGCTAGATATTATTTCATTTTGAAAGATCATCTGAATGTGAAGTATCAGACCCTGACCCGAACAAAGAATTTAAGTCAGCACCCAAGGGGTATTGACTATGGAGAATGTTCTTTTGAAAGCCTGGATGTGCCTGTCATTTTCTAGAAGAAGGTCATGAGGGAAGTTGGGAGAGAGAAAATAATAAAAGATGAGGATTTTTTTGTGTTTTGGTTTGTTTGTTTGTTTTAATTCAATGCGATCTGGGTTTGTTGGGTTTTTTTGTTATTATTTTGCTTTTTAAAGGTAGCCTTAGCTAGAGAACAGGCAGTCTTCAGGATTGGAACATGGAGGTTCAGACCCACAGACAGATGGATATACTTGAGAAAGAGGTAAAATTTATAAGGAAACCAGAAGTAGCCATCGCAATTTATATTTATAGACATGAAGTTTCTTGCAACTCTGCCTTTGGAGTCCCAAAAAGCCCCCAGATAGACAACAAACAGTCTAGCAGAGGCAAGCTAAACATACTACAATCTTGTAGCCATGTGGTAAAGTAAAAACCTTCCCTCTTCTCCCCCAGACTTGGGGGTGCATACTGCATGCAAACATAAGGGAGCAGGAGCAGCCACAGGAAGGACTTCAAAGACAACACACGAACATTAATGGGAACATGAATACAACTACAGTCCCTTCTGTGTTGCTGTATGCTCTGGCATAGAGCAGGTGAGTGCAGCTGGCTCTCAGTACAAATTCCCCAGGTTTTTCCCTTTGGTCTGCAGTCCTGAGGAAGACAGTCTGCCACGTTTTTCCCTTCTCTTACCTACAGTCTGGACTCCAAAACATGTGGAAATAACGTTCAGTATATTGATGAATATTAAAATATTTGAGATGCCATAAGCTAATAATGTATTCTACAACATTCACAGAACATTATGATTAAAGAATAGGAACCTGTAAGAGTTCCTAGTTTTTAGATTTAATAGATTTACAAGTTTGAATAAAACTGCTTCACGCACACACAACTAGTTAACAACATAGACAATAAAGACTTCACATATAAAGCATACGTGATTATTGGATTTTACTTCTAAAACATTTTAAAAACAACTTTTCTCCTCAGAGAGATTTGCAAAGCCAATCACCTGGAACAAAAACCAAAAATTCGGCTCCCACATGAATAGTTGAGGTTCACTTCTATTAAAAACAGTATAATGCTAACAAGTAAAATTATTTTTAAATTAATTTTTTCATTATATCCAATTGCAAGGTTAAATTGTGTCTTAATTGTCTCTCAAATCAGTTTGATTTTGCAGTGTTGCTACCTTCTATATAGTGTTTTTTCCTTCTTTTTGTCTGTGCACCAAAACACAACAGTAAAATGAGGTATTTCTGTTTACTTGAAGAGGCTCTATACCCCTTCTCATTCCTTTTACTGGCATTGGAACAATCTTCACAACTGCAAAAAGGAGTTTGTACCTTTTCTGGCCCTCTTTTAGAACTGCTTTGTTTTTCTTAAAGTGAATTTTTAATATCTAACTGTCCCATCTCCTCTGTGTACAAGCAGAGAAACTTTATCTAAATATATTATGCCTTCATGATCTTATCATCATCCCTTTTATGTTCTGTATCTTTCATTCACAAAAGAGACACAAGACTGGAGACAACTAATAGTTAGAAAAATTATTCGTTTTGTCTTATGTTTAATTGCAAACTCAGTCTGACCTACCAAGGGAGATAGGCAATTGCCTCAACCCGAGGGCAGATTAGATAACTCTCCTGAGTGCAAAGGTCTTTTCTGCATACACAAGAGGCAGAGGAAAAGGGATTTCAGTCAGTAAGTTTTTTTACCTTCTGTTAGAGAATCAATATTTTTGTAGCTGGCCTGCTACTTTGATGACACCATGTTCTGTTTCACTTCAGGACTTGTGAGAATACATTTTGGGGTCCGAGTCCCAGTTATGAAACTGAATTTCTGTCTAATCTGAGGCTCTGCTTACAGGGATCATTACACCTCATCTGGCATCAGTCAACATTCCCACTTCAAGCAAACAGGCATGTGGGGAGACAAAAGGAGGTGCTGCTGAAGGCAGTCTCCCCTCTGATGTCTTACACCTAAGTTAATTATCCTAGGGTAGAAACAGCCTTGCCCTCACGGCCATGGGAATGAAAAAGAGTGAGTTACCTGGGAAGAGTCAGTTGGAGTCTGCTGGCTGTGCTGAGAAGACCCAGGGACAGGAGGTCGTGCAAGGGCCAGAAAAGGTGAGCTGCTGTACGTAGGACAGACAGGGTCAGGCGGCCGTGCCAGGGACAGGAAAGAGCGAGCCAGAACAGAAGGAGAGACAGAGCCAGAGCTGCGTGGAGCTGCTCTTGGGAGATATAGGAAAAAGGTATGGGATACTTTTTGAATAACAAGATGCTGATACTTGAAGCCTTCTGATGATTCTAAGGAAGCACCTTAAGTGCAGTGTCTATGTCGACTGCTGCACGTTGACTGCGACACAGGCAAGGATGGATTATCAGTTCAGTCATTGCTGTTTTCCCCAACCGGTGTAATCTGACCAAGATCAAGCAGAAGACAAAACTTACTTTGGTTTCTGTGTTGTTCAGAAATTCCTAAAACATAAATTTTGATAGAGGCTTATCTTACTTGCCCCACATCAGCAGCTGTACTACACAAGTGTCTACCTGCCTTATCAGAAAGCCTCTCAAATGAACACTTGATATCTTTCTTTCCCACCCAGCCAAAGCAGCAGCAGCCAACTTCTTGCAACAAATCTGTAATTATATTAAAGAGCACAGTTAAATTAGACTCAGATGCTCTGAGCTATTGCATAGACTTGATGATATTTCTAAGACACCAGTGTAATTTTTGTGGAGAAGAGTTCATTTAAAAGTCTCCAACATGTGCCAGTCTCTGCCTTGTGCAACAGCTAACATTAGGCAATGCTGGCCCAGTGAAAATTAGACCCTGTGCACTACTGTCCTCTGTCAGGTTCTCAGCAACTATCAAGCAGTGTGGGAATCAAGCCCCTGGGTAAAATATCAAGTGGAGAAAAAGGACAGCTCATTTCCAACTCTGAACTGAAGCCCTCCGAGAATGTAAAAGATAAATATGAAGAATCTGAACAGCACTTTTTCTGTTGCCTGCAAGTTGTGGATAATAGGAAAAGCAAAAGACAATCGATTGTAATATTAGCTTTTTTTGTGTGGTTTGTTCTGAAGTACTTGCCATTTAATAGCAGCCAAGTCAGACAAGAAGGTGTAGACTGATTTGGCAGAAAGTTTTCTCTAGTATGTAACATAAAACACATGAAGGTGATCTATTTAACCTCTGCATTTCTACCCTTGCACAGCTTTTAATTCAACAGGAAGTGGGGAAAGATAGTGTGTGTGTGTATATATATATACTTTTGAAAGGGTAGGAAAGGAAGTGGAAGATTTTGTTCTTTTATAACTTACAGGGCTGCTCATACTGAAAAGAACATCAATAGAGCTGAGAGCTTTTGAGCCACACATGGCAATACAAATAAAAACAACTAAATAAATATATCTGGGTGGAAGGAATAATGAGAAATCATTTTTTCCACTGTAAAATGTGTGTTTGTGTGTGTGTAGTGTCAGTATTTTTTAGCAGAATGGCAGCTAGAGGAGATGACTATGAAATCAACAGCTTTCCTCACATATTAGCCTCATTGAGGAATTTTCTTTGTGGACAAGAGCTTGAGTTTCTAGAACACACAGACCATATACTGGGTATTTTATTAATAATGTACCAGAGACATGGTTTTATACTGATGTGTATATTAGTGAAATAAAGATTCTTACAAGAGGATTCTTCTAATACAACTAACCACCAGTATCCTAAACCCACAATTTTTCCCTTCTTGTTTAAATTCTTTGAAACAATGCTATTAAATCAAAAGGAAGAAGACAGCATTAACAGTGCAGAAAAGAAAACTTAAAACAAAGTTTGCATATACTTACCTTCGGAATTTTATAAAATTCTGTTATTGTATTCACAGGCAATAAAATTCCCACAAAAAATTTAACCAAAACACAAATATTTTCCTCATCTACAATATGACTGAGTTATTGCTACTCTTGGAAATTTAATTTTTTTTTGTTTACTTTTAGTTACAACTTCAATATTTTAAATAAAACAAAAGAAGTCACTGGTGTTAAGAATTCCAGGGCAAAACCTAATAAAAAAACTCATGTCTTTAATATTGATAACAGCCAAAGAACTGTGATGTTTAAGGCTTTCAAGTTAGCCTTTCCATTACCTATAATAAACTCCAGAGTGTTTGTTTGTTTAGTGGTATAGAAAGTTGGGATGACTTAAAGCCTACAACTTCTTCAGTTTTCATTAGCATTTGTGGGAATCACATACATGTATCAGTGTCAAGATAAACTCTAAAAGAATTATTCTTTAAATTAGAAGGCACATTTAAAGACAGATTTCTGACTGTATTTTACATGACTATGAAAGATTTTGATTTCATCCACACTCAGCAGGGGTGCCCGTTATTCAAACCATGTGGTATCTGCTTGGTATGCAGGGCATAAATACTGCTGCTGTCAGCATTTGCTTTAAAATCTGATGCAATATATTACAAAGAAGATTTGAACAATCATAACTAAAATTTGTTGGGAAGACTTGAAAAAAGGGTTTGAATGAAGCTGAAAACTTATGGAAACAATAAAATGTTATAAAAAGAAACTTAGTAGCCACATGGGAGCTATTCTACAACCTTCTTTGCAAATTTTAATCAGACATGTCTAACAAAGTAATACAACCAACTTCTATATAAACAAAAATATGCATACCTTCCAACAAAGGGATTAAATATTGCAGTTTACATTTCTTAGAACTACCATATATAGGAATACTTGGTGCAATCTGATAGCATTAAACTTAGAGAAAAATGCACAGCCAGTTAGCAAAATAATTTCCAATACATATCTGTTCATCAGGTAATTTTTCACTATTTTCCACTGTGAAATCTATATTTACATTAACGTTCACACAATGTAATTCTAACAGCTTTATTGCATCTACCTTTATTTGGTCTTCTTAAACCTTATGAGAGACTCTCTGTCCAAAATACATACACTGATAACCATAACCACCACAATCTGCCATATTTAAATTTATTTAAAGTTTTACTGTCAATGTTGCTCTAACTTGATATTTAGACAGGTCAGTCAGAAGTTATGAAGTAGTTCAGATTAAACAGTTCTTTCCAAAAGAGATCTAAAGGTGTACTATAAATTACACAGCAGACACAGGACTTGAAAATATAGATCTGTGTCATAGTAAATATTTTATACTATATAAGTTATTGGTCCAGAGGTTTTCAAAGTCTTATGAAAACATTAATATATGCAAGACAAAATTAAAGAAGCTGTGTTAACGACTTTTTAGAGATAAAAAATCCATGAGGACACTGATCAACATTTTACAGAAATTGTGACAATAATGGAAATGAAATCTGCATCTCTGATGAGGATATTAAAATGTATACCACTGTGATATTCAACCACAAAAAAATCCTTCCTTTTCCACTCAAGTAGGGAAGTCTCCTCTGCCAAGCTTCAGTTGCATTAATTTTAACATACTGAGGGTTAAAAAGTAATGTGGATGCATAAGGGAACACCTAAATATACAGTATACAATGTTTCCAAATATGAAAACAACTCCAAGGATATTTGAGAAAGTAAAATACATTTTACATTATTTATAGTGATATTAAGTAAGGGAAATGAGATCAGCACTGCAGGATTTGACTAATAAAAATATTGGTTTGCACATTTAAGATTATCAAGATCTCAGGAAGCAGAAAGGATACCATTAACTGAGGTAAAGTCACCTTTCTTATAGGTGTTCCTTAGTCTGCTATAGACAGCAATCTGATAAGTTCCTAGGCAGACAGACCTGGATCCAGTAAGATTAGTCTTTAATTAACTGTGTTCAACAGAACTATTCTAGTATCAGATTAAGACTAGACTTTACTGCCAACTATTGATATGAATTTGATTCTGCTTTGAAACAGATTACAGAGCTTTTTGAGATCCTTTCCAAGATAATTTTTATAAAAACAGCAAGATAGGTTTATTGTTAATATAGAAAAAAATACAAAATCACTGTGACCACACTGAAATGTGAAATTCCACTGCCAGAAAAGTGTTTTTCACTGACATAAACAAACACTGAAGAATCAAAGTTTGTTTATGAAGATGAATACAATGAAGTAGAATCTGAACTGACAAAAGTCATCATTATTTATATTTCATATCATTACACACCACTATCAAGTTTAGATTCTATTGCAAATCATGAAAATAATTTTTAAGGGACGTATTAGCCCAATTACTCTGATGGCAGAAGAAAAATGTATCTGAATTGTGCTTTTGTCACTTTTTCACTTCTTTTTGGCTTTAACACAGCCAATTCTATTTGTCCATATCCCTATGGACACATCCACAAAAGGAATACCTCAAAATAGAAGACTCAAATATTTTCCTCACTTTATATTTTCTTAGTTTCTCAGTAGTATCAGAAGATTCTACAGCAACTTGTCCATCTCAGATCTCAAGTCTTTCCCTTCCATTTATATAGATTATTTATTATTTCCTTAAGAAAACGATGGTTTATTAAAAAGTAATGATAGTGCAATAATAAAAAAAATAACAATGTAGTAACAGTAAACTGTGCTTTATTCACTGCTCCATTCTCATCATAGAAAGCCAGCTTCCATAACATAGAAGGACTGGCCACATGTGGGGATTTTGGGTTTTCTTATAAAAATTATTTTCCCTGACTACTGTGTATCTAGACGACTGATGTAATATAGCAAACATTTATTTCTGTGTTAGACAGATAAATGACGGTATTAGAGCCCAAAGTTTCTTGAAGAGCAATGTTTAGGGACTTCACTGACCACAAAGCACAGAACCATCTGTCAGATGTGGTACCAGAATGCATAGGTCATGTATTTCTGGCATTAGCTTTCTATTCTTTTTGACTACCTATCAACACATCACCATATGGTAAGAAAGATATCCAAATTCTTGCTGTAAGACATTATGTGCAAAAGCAGTCAGGCAGTTTGATTATATATTCTCCTTAAGCAGCAATTACTTTCTAGAATTACAATACAGTCAAACTCTACAGACAATTAAATTTTTTATTATATGAACACAATATTCCTAAAGATGTTAATCATACCTTATCACAGTTACTCATTTTGCACCAGTAACATACCTCCTCTCATTTCCTTGCTTTTGTGGACCTATGTCAGTTTTATCCTTAATACATGACACCTTGTATTTCAGTACTTCAGTTCTTATTCTGATGGCCAGAAAAAATCACTTAGAGCTAACTATTTTACTGATATTTGAGATGCCATTTAAACATCTATTAAGTATTTCAGAATAATAGTTTGATGAGCCTGAGCCGAAAGTTCAGACAGAAAAGACTTATATCCAGTGGGATTCTGAGGGTATGCAGAGTGGTATGTGGGTACTGGTTAAATTTCCAGCTTTCCAGTACTCCACACTCAGAAAATACACATTTCTAAACACTACCATACAACACAAATCCACAAGCATTAGGCACATATTGGCTAATAATGCCATCTGCATATTCCTCAATCCTGCCAGAATTTCCTATTTACAATTACAGATCTTGTTTCAAATCACAGTCTTCAGAAACTGGGACAATAGTGGTAGAAGTTGCTCTTTAGGTTTTTTTAAATCACAAGAACTGTGAAAAGACTACAATTGAAGCCATAGTTTGGGTATAAATAATGACTCAGACAACTGTTTTTTATTTTCATTTTTGTTTTCACTGACTGAGAATGTAAATTGAACTTTAGTGCTATTGTGCTTTGTTCTCCCTCTCTGTGAAAAAATGTGTTCTGCATTAAATTGCATGGATAAACTCAAACAGCTCCAAATATCACCCTTCAGCTTTTGTATAACACAAGAGCCAAGAAAAGATAGAGAATGTGGTTTTATGACCAACAGATGGTGTAATTGGTATCATAGATGTTTTTATGTCAGGGGGTCGTAGGTTCAGTCTCCATCTGGAGCTTTCTCAGATCTGATGTGTAGCTCAATGATTAAAGAAGCTATATTGGGTCAAAGACACAACCACCTGCCTGAGGGTAAAAGAATTGCTTTCTTGATCTAGTTGTTACACTACAGTTGCCTCCCATACTAGTTTTCAAGCCAACCATTGCAGCAGTTAACAACAACAGGACTGCACAAAATATTCATCACCAACTTGCTATTATCCTTCAAGTTTTTCAGGATCTTTTGACAAAACTCATAAAAGTAAGTCTTGTCTTGCATACATATGAGCGAAAAGCTATTCTAACTCAGGATGATAAATAATTGCAAAAGACCCACAGAAAAGGAAACAAGTAGCTTGGATAAGCCTTGAGTGAGTCAGCATTGTGCAGTTGGCCAAGAGAGCTAACACCTCCCAGTTAGAATTAGACACATTTGCACTCTGACAGTAAAATGTAACATCAGTGCTCAGCACATTTAGTCTTAGCTACATTTTATGTATTACAATCAGAATACTAAAAAATGCTTTAACCCTACAGTACTAGGTTTGTATATGGTTTACCTGGCTAAAGGGTGTACAGACAGATCAAATACAGTAATTCATGCACACAATGAGATCATCAGTTTACTTCCCTTATGGGGTGAGTATCAGCAGAAATAAATGAACAAAACCCAGTGAAACAGCAGCTTCACTGGAAACCAATACTGTCACTTCCACAAAACAGAGATTCTACATACTCAGAATTATTATTACACAGTGCACCAAACTTGCCTGGCATACATCATGATTTAGCTCTCTGTGGAATTGGTGCCAGTGTGTTTACCTGGCTAATACTGGAAACGAGCAATGTATTTCTGTCTAATTAAAAACTGTCTTGCAAATTACTAGTTTCATGACGTTCTGCCGCAAAGAAATCCTATGCCTCTTCACAAACTCTTGATAGCAGTACCCCTGTGCTAGACAGAAACCCATCCAGGATCTAAATTTTAAAGGTAATGACACAAGCATGAGTAAAATGATTTCATTTATCACATTTCATGTGCTTACACATAAAAGAACAGTACAGTCAAATTCTTTCAGAATGTTAAAATACTCCCTTATATTCTGTTTTAAGGATTCTCCTATGCTAAACTTGGTCCATATTAGTATTTTAAAACAAGCTTTAACACAAATTAAAAACTAATATTAATAGACAAGTATATTTTCAAAATTTAAACACAATACCTATTATTTTAACTGATTGTAAATACAAAGAAAATAATGTGATCTCATGACAAGCTTTAAAATTTTTCTTCCCCTATACAACAGCTTGCTAGATCACTGTAATCACTTGATAAAGACTTGTCTGGCAAACCTACACCCCTGAGGTCGAGCTTCAGTATCACAAATTTCAGCTGTTGATAATATGCAAGACTATGTGGTTCTTTTTGCAGATCCCTAAACAAAATTTATATATACACATGTCTTCAAAAAAGCAGTTACAGGTGAAGTTTTGCTGCATTTGCTTCAATACTAAACATATATTTGCATGGGGTGTCATTCACATGATACATCTTTGTTGGTATAAGGAAAACTGGAGATGCAGTAAGAGGGGGAAAAAGGTTTATTTTCTCTCTTATATGACAAAAATGTGCATTTCTACTTATTTTTACTTACCACAAGCAGTGAGATTTTTCCTTCAACACACAAAAAAACCCCTAATCTTAGTGCTGTGGAGCCCTCTTCCTAATAGGCTATGGTATGGGAAGGATAACAATTGCCATTTCAAAGTAATATATAAAAAATATAAAATATATATTTCCATTCCAGTCACCTCTATGTAGCTGAGACATTTCAAGTGGAGGCAGGATTTATAAAAATGAGTATATTTAACTGATCAAGATATCTATAGTTGCTGCTGAGCATATTGCTTAGACATTTGAGTGCGGACAAGCGGGAAACATCATCAACATAATCATTCAGCAGCCAAAAAACAAGCTAGTTAATTTAAATATGTCTATGTGAATTCATGTAGCCTGTCCTCATGGGTACATTCTTCTTCCCCTTGTCTCCTCAAATCCATCAATACTCCCTTTAAGGGATGATGGACAAACATGCAACATTGTGTACTAGCAGTCTAAGATTCTTCTGAGATTACTCTTTTTCACTGAAAGTAATGGGCTGTGTCAGTCAGTCCCTTCAGTCACTAAGTAAGATATTCAAATGTTGAACAGCTTGGGCATTGTGCAAGTTCATGCTGCTCAAGAACAGTTCCACAGTAAACTACACCAAATGCTTTGCTGCCATTGTATCACCTGTTACAACAAACACTCCTCCATCCATTGAGTTAGGTCATTAAATATTTCTTCTGTCCTGCTGGCTGCACAAAAATTCTCTTTGGCTAAAGCACATGCTGAACTTTCAGGGTTTTTCCATTTTAAGGCTTGAAGTGGCCAAAACTTGTTCAAACTCTGCCATTTGATATACCTTTATCTGTGGTCAAAACTATTAGGAGATTATGGAGAGGCTTTTTGTCTACCTGTTTTCAACAATCTTTTGTGGCATTACACCAGGCTGATGACTGGTCACTACTGGGGTTCCTCAAGGTTCCACCTTAGGCCCAGCTCTCTTCAAGGTCCCCATGAAGGACTTGCATTCAGGACTCAAAGACACACCAAGTCTGCCAGTGGGAGGAGCTGTCAACTCCCTCGAAGACAGAGGCCCAGCGGGGCCTTGACAAATCACAGGACTGGGTAATCACCAATTGTACGACATTTAACAAGGAAAGGTGCTGGATTCTGCTCCAGGGACAAGTCAACCCTGGATGTGCAAACTGGAGAACAGGATGCTGGAAAATAGTGCCACAGAAAGGGACCTGGGGGTCCTTGTTGAGGGCAAGTTGAATGTAAGTCAGCAGTGCCCTGGCAGCCTGGAGGGCCAGCCATATCCTGTGGGGCATCAGGCACAGCATCGCCAGCCAGGTGAGGGAGGGGATTGTCCCGTTTTGCTCAGCCTCACCTTGAGTGCTGGGGGCAGTTTTGGGTGCCACAATATAAGAAGAATACAAAGCTAGTAGAGAGTGTTCACAGGAGTAATGGAGAAGGTGAAGAGTCAAGAGCAGAAGCCGTAAGAGGAGCAGCTGAGGTCCCTTAGTGTGTTCAGCCTGGAGGAGACTGAAGGGAGACCTCATTGCAGTTTACTGCTTCCTTCTAAGGGGAAGAGCAGGGGCAGATACTGATCTCTTCTCTGTAGTGCCCAGTGACAGGACCAAGGGAATGGCCTGAAGTTGTGTCAGGGGAAGTTTAGGCTGGGTGTTAGGAAAAGGTTCCTCCCTGAGAGGGTGGCTGGGGAACACGCTCCCCAGGGAAGTGGTCACAGTACCAGCCTGACAAGAGTTCAAAATGTATTTGGACAATGTTCTCAGGCATATAGTATGATTCTTGGGACTGTCCTGTGCAGGGCAAAGAGTTGGACTTAGATGTTGGTCTTACCCAACTCAGAATATTCTGTGATTCTGTGACCTCTTTTATTAGCCCAGCATAAAAAATGTATTTATAGAAAGACACATGAATACTTAATTAGTTCCCCTTGATATCACACACCAAATTCTTTTCCCAGGTTGCAAAACATATATGTAACTTCACCCATTTGCTAGTTTGTTTGTGATGCATTTGCATCAATTTTGCTGTGAGGAAAGACACTATTTTATCCTGCAAACAGTTTCTGATTATGTGACAGTTCTCAATACAAGCTCACCATTCTCCAATGAACATTGTTGCTACCGAGACTTTGAAGGGACCAACAATGGGTGAGCAACAATTCTGGAGACAGAACTGTTAACTTCTAACAATTGATTAGTCTCATTACTAATGATAACAAAGATTCTGCTAACTTCCTTCACCGCAGCTCTACTGCAGCACCTTGCAACTTACTACTCTGAACCAGCATCTAATAAGCACTTGTGTTTTGTGTTCAAATTGAAGTCTCCTCAAATACTACTGAATTCCACCTTTGTAAAAAACACCATCTTCCACCATCTTCATCTCACAGTATTCAAAAAATGTTGCTATGTTTGACCTGTAACTCCAGCGTATCTGACAATGCAGCTGTGATATTTTAACCACACTTAAACTCTGCAGTTTCAAATAGGAAAAATTATTAAGATGGAAAAACTGGCCTTCTGTACCAAGAGGTGATCATTGACACCTTGAGTATTTGTTTCCACAGACCTCAGCTTACACTTAGCATTCACCAGCACTATGCACCACAGAAACAGGTCATTATATTTTCATTGGCATCATCAAATAAATCAAATTAATTTGTACCATCATATTGAAGTTGAAATACTCCCCCCTGCCTGCCCCCCTGGGCTGCTGCGCTAGCTCAGTCTCCTTGAGGGGCTTTGGGGGAAATATCTCATGGGATAGGATAAAAGAGTCAAGAGAGGCTCTTACCTCAGGATTATTCCAAGGCTTTATTCTCGAAGGGGTCCCAGGGAAAGAGGGAGAACAAGGAAGAGCATGGGTTTATCTAGACTCTCTCTCTCAGGACAGATAGCTGGCACTGAGCCAACAGGCTAAAGATAAGGGTCAAACTAAATGGTTACAGGCTTTAGGGGGTTCTGGGGAAAAACCATTTCCCCAGAGGAATACAACATTAAAGTGAACACTCATTACTCGTGTGATTTTCAAGCATCTAGCAATTCATTTAGTGTTGGTGTCTGTCCTGAAAAATGAAGGAAAAAAAGCAGGAAGATGACTGGAAAACAAAAATGCAGGAAATAGCAAAAGCTTCAAGAAAGCAAGCAACCTATTCAAAAGTTCTAATATTTTAAAATCCTTAAACATTTTAAAATCCTTTAAAAAAAGATGAATAAAAATATACCTATAGTATTACAGACCAATAAAAATTCTTTCAGAACTGTCATAGATAGGAATTTTATTATCACTGAATATTCCTTACTCTCAGCTACTTTAAAGGCCACTTAAATACTCCCATATTTTAAGCCTAAAGGTTGCATACAAAGGTAAAGGAGTATTGTTGCCTGTTCAGATTCTGCAACTGAAGTTCACAGTCACTACTGACATTAAGGCAGAACTTTACTCCATACAAACATCAGACACAGAACTGAGGCTAGTTTTTTTAAAAATATCATCCTGGACAAAGTTAAAATAAAAAAAAATCATATTTGATCTTTCATCAACTGCTGAAAACAGCCATTTCTTTACTTCATGTTTCTTCAAGATAAAATATTTTAGAAGTATAGTCTTTCCAGTCCACTCCAGTCCTCATATATTGTAAAAAATTGGTTTCATAAAGACAATTTCAATAAATGGCCAACTTCTTACAGTCCTTTTCAATGACCAGAAAAGAACAGAAAAGTCCAAACCACTAAAAATAATGAGAATTCAAAATCATCTCTCGGGTTATCATGAAGTGCTAGGGTTCCGTTACCTTCTTTTATCCTCTGAGTCATCAGCCTAACTTGTACTTATGGTAATGCACAGAGCTTAAATTTTTGCTCATGTACTCTCTCAACACCTACTGTAACACTGATAATCAACAATGGGCTTGTTCCAAACAAAATCCAATTTTAATTACACCAAATGTGAAAAATTATTTCCACTTCCTGTTCTGCATTACAGTCACAGAACTACAGAATCCCAGAAAAGGCCAAGCTGGAAGGGAACTCAAAAAATCATCTGGTACAACTTTTGTGAGAAAGGGAGCCTAGATGAAATTACTCAGCACCCTGTCTACCCACATCTTGAAAATTTCCCATAAACCACGAGGAGGCTGTTTTCCAGTGATTGACCACTTTCCCTATCATAAAAAAGTTATGTAAAGATGAAACCTTTCTCCATGCAACTTGTTCATATCAGGTTCCATATGACTCGCCTTAAGAAACTAGGTCTGCTGGAGGTTGGTTGGGGTCCATCTGTCAGACAAGAAGAGCATCTTTGCTCATTAGCTTGCCAAGCTGGTAAAGAGCTGTGCCAAGGGAGGTTCAGTTAGGGTATCAGCAAGAATTTCGTCATGAAAAGGGTTGCCCTGGAGGCTTCAAGAAATGACTGGATGTGGCTCTTAATGCCATGGTCTAGTAAACATGGTGGTCTTTGGTCAAAGGATGTACTTGATCTCAGAATTTCCAACCCTAATGATTCTATTCTATTATACTGCCCATGTAATCTGTGGAGGCCCCATCCCTGGCACTCTTCAAGGCCAGGATGAATGGGGGCTGGAGCAACCTAGTCTAGTGGAAGGTACCCCCTGCTTATGGCAGTTGGTACTAAATGATCTTCAAGGTCCCTTTCAACCCAACCCATCTTATGATTCTATTCTTCATGTGGCTTACTACGAAGAGAGCATCTGCCATCTTTATAGACACTGTGTAAGAACTGGAAAACTGTCCTTCAGTTTTTCCTTCTTCACAGGGCATGTCCTCCAGCCCCTTGGTCATCTTCATGGTCCTCCTTTGGACCTTCTCCAATCTATCCCTGTCCTCCTTGAATTGTAGATACCAGAACAGGAGCACAGTCTGACAAATGCTGATTAGAGTGAGACAATCACTTATTTTTAGCCTACATAAAATGTAAGTTAAACAGTGGATTACATATTTCCAATTCTACTTAAGCTATTCCTTTGACTCCAATACTTACTGGTTTTTGTCAGCTCTGAATCCTCTGCTGCAAAATGCAATTTGGTTATACAAACAGCATACTGAACTAAGTGGAAACACCTCTAACAGAAGGGGAAGATAGAGAAATCTTATTCATAAAATATGGTAGGCAAAATTGCAGTATCTTATTCTGTAAAGGTGTCTCAAATCTGGGGCACATGTCATCCAGACTCAAGTCTGTTGATACACCAGAAATTCTCTTCCGAGTCACACCAAAAATGTATCTTGGCCCAGTGTCTAGCTTCCTGTAACAGTGATTTTCAGCAAGTGTGTGCTACCGAAGTATTAGAAATTGCACATGGAGAAACTGTCGTTCCCTGATAGGTACTCTTCAGCAGATCTAGTAGCTTCTGTGACTTCTACTATGCATATTTTGCAATTACCTAGTACACAATGGACAGAATGGACAAAATCTGGAAAATCTATGAACAGCACGACAGAGTAAGTCCATTATCTTATTGCCATGAAAACTGCCAAAGAACATAAAAACACAAGAAGAAATGTTATCCAGACATTTCCTTTTATTAGACACTGAAACAGTTTAATGTACAAATGCTTTGTGTTAGTTGTAAATATTTCCTCTGTTTCGGCAGCATTTACAGTTCTGTACATTTACATGTGCACTTCTCTAGTCATCTTAAGATGCAAGACACTTTTGCGGTAGCAACTTCATAGATCAGTGAATGCCAACACTCCACAACCCTGTTTAAAATAATAAAGTCCAGATGGAGTGACAAAAAGGAGACAGTACACCACTCTGTGCATTGACTGGCTTCATATTTCAAAAGTGAAAAAAAAAATAAAATCAAAGTTATTCAGCCATACGTCTCTTTCTTTCTTAATACCCTCCGTATGCATTTCACCTCCTATCCAAAAATAATGATTACTATAATAAACAGAAAAGACATCTGTAGTTTTTCCTATAAAAAACATGAAACTACACAAATATCAATCAATTATTTTTAAATACTCAAGGAAAATAAATCTCTTTGTTTAAAATCGGAATATATATATCATGTAGACATGTTTCTTCAAGATAAAATATTTTAGAAGTATAGTCTTTCCAGTCCACTCCAGTCCTCATATATTGTAAAAAATTGGTTTCATAAAGACAATTTCAATAAATGGCCAACTTCTTACAGTCCTTTTCAATGACCAGATATTAATAGTAAATTTTTAAAAATTAACAATTTTTTTTGATCACTATTTAAAATACTGGATTGATTATCCACTTAGCTGAAACTCTGTTCCAAGTATGTGGCAAAGTGAATACATAAATTAATTGAAACAAAAATATTTATTTTATTTTCGAAAGGTACTTTGAAATTTGGGATAAGGTCCTTGTGCTTAATTCATGTCACAGTATCCTACTTAATAGCTTTACACTGGACTCCAGTCCATGCCCACAACTGAAGAAATGGATGGAAAAATTTCATCCAAATTTATCCAAATGTAACTACAAAGCAACTAACAGATCTGTTCATGTATTTATCTGCAAAGAGCACTGGGCAGTTAAGCACCTTAATGGGCTTCTGATTTTTCAAATGTCAGGAGTTTAATCAGAATCACCTGCTGTCTCCCTAACCCCAATCAACATTTTTTCCCCAGAGCCACCCACTTCTTCATCTGCTTGACATGACAGAGACATTTATCAAAAAAGTCAAAATGAAGAGGAGCCAGACATGCTTGAACTGACCAGGGATATCCCTCTCCACCAATTACATCTCATAAGTATCTTAATTTCTCACAGAGACCATGCATATAACCTGTCAGTAAAACACATATTGCAAGAGCACTTCAGCTGCTATCAACCAAGGTATTCACTTTACTCTAATCTAAATGATTCTTTCCTATTTACTGGTAAACAGTAAAAAAGGACAAAGGCAGTTTTACCAATGTTTTAATGGTGGGTATGTGTTTGTCAAACGAATCAGATTATGGCATCTCTTAGCAAAATTTTTGAACTTTTATTTTGTCAGAACCACTTAGCTTTGAAATTGCTAGAAATTTCACTCTGCTTCTTGCTACCTTAGTTGTCATCACTTCATTTAAAAGCAAAAGTACCCAACAAACCAAGAATAACAACACTAATCCATGTATCTAAAAATTATTGTTAGTTCTCTAAGCATAACAAAAATTCCACCCCATTTGCAGACAACCTAAAATAAAGTGAGAGAATTAAATATAGATCAGCCTAGGATCTCCATGCCAATAGTTATTTGCTTACCTTCCCAGGTTTATCTTAACTCCAAAACCATTTAATATGCTGCACTGGAATCAAAGTACCTCATTTGTTCCAAGTTTATACATCAAAGGCTTGACTTCACTCGAATTTGCAGGTTTCAATTATCCAGCCAAAAATGGCTCAAAAGCTCAAAGTAGAACAGTAACATTTCATTTCCATTTCTCTGAGGGTCTTCAAGATGGCTATTCTGCATTCCAGTTCCAGTCTGTAAAATGGGAGTCAGTTTCATTCTGCACAATTTTTATCTTTTAAATGGTTGGCTTCTCACTGGCTTTTACTCACAGTTAACAGAGAAAACATAAATGTCAGTGTAATAGGGATGCACTTTCACATTGGGATGAAGGTTTTACTACATTGCACAGATAATGATTTGACTAATTCGAAGTGTCAAGCAACAATCACAGAAGTGCCCCAACACAACTTTAGATGTTCTATCTGAATGTACACAGATGAAAAGTTTTGAAAGCCAGCGTAGAAACAGCCTCTATGAACTGGAGGCAGCATAGACTATGCTCACCTAATGCAGAATATTTAACAATATATGCTTGACCATGCTAAAAAATCCAATTGTGTAAGTAAAAATCTGAATCAAACATGATTAACTTTATATATAACAATTATGTTTCTCAAAAATAGTCCTGTAATCCTTGTAGTAGCAACCAAAAAGGCACGTAAGTACAAAAAAATTCAACATATACTAGGCAGAATAAAAAATTATTAGACAGGCATTCTTAAAGCAAAATCATGAAATAAAAATCTGTACTTTTTGTTTTATAAAAAAGTGTGGAGGATGGGTTCCTCC
>VWYO01021628.1:57827-68180 GCA_013400275.1 Rhadina sibilatrix | reverse complement strand
ACCAGCTGTGACAAAAAGTTGTCCTCCATACACTCTAAAAATTTCCTGGACTGCCTCTTATCTGCTGTATTAAGTTCCCAGCAGATGTCTGGTAGGTTGAAGTCACCCACAAGGACAAGGGCTGATGATCCTGAAACACTCTCCAGCTGCTTATTGAATAAGTTGTCCACCTCTTCTTCCTGGTTGCGTGGACGATAACAGACTCCCAGGAGGATGTCAGCCTTGTTGGTCTTCCCCTTAATTCTTACCCATATAGTGAAAGGGGTTTTCTACTATGCTTCCTTTTCTAAAATATCACATGGGGAAAATTCCCATAAATAATGTTGTTTTCACCTAAACAATGTTCGTAGTAGGAATGGTTTTCCTTTCTCATTGTGTAAAACAAGTTGGGTAATTCTGGAAAATATTGACCTAGTTCTTTCATGTAAGAAAAAAAAAGGCAAAGGGAAAACCACAGAAATGAACAATACAGTTAATTCCACATGGATCTCCTTTTGTATTTTTATATATGAAATAGCATTATGGGCAATAGTAAATAGGCTTTTAAAGTGCCAGGAATTTAGCCTCAGGTATTTGGCTGCCCTCCCACATCCTGCTTCTACTGCTCTGTCAAACCATACAAGGATAACTCGTCCCTGTATGCTGTGTGTGGATGATAGCAGAAACTTCAGGGTGACATGTTCAGACAGTAGGGAAGGTTGAGCATATTCCCTGGAGGAGCTCTAGGATGTGCTTATCAGCGGAATTTAAAGAATAAGCACTGTTACTGTGTTCAATCTTTTAGATTAACTTTCAGTAAAACATTAGCAAAGAGTTTTCATGCTCAAAAAATTAATCAAGAATAATTTCTAAAATTGTTTGACCTTGGCTAGCCTGGATAGAAAAAATAGCTTTTTGAAGATGCTGTTGTAGTTTAACAAAAACAAACAAACAAACAAACAGTTTAAAACTTTAAATTTTAAAAAAATTAAATTTTTAAAAAAATCAGCTTTTTATGTGAACAATCAGTGTTTCTGATTGATTTCTTTTAAAACAAATTAGTGTTTTCTTTGGTAACCAGTTGGGGTTTTTACAAGAAACACCTGGTCATGGAAGGATGTGCTTTGGTTTGGAAACACACTTCTTGTGCTTGCAGAACATGTTTCCACCAAAGTTTGTGGCAGAGCCCCTGGGAGACACCATATGACCATTTCTGAATCTTTAACTTACTTTTCTGACCCAGAAATTTTCAGCCTAAATTTTCCCTAGAACCGCTTTTGTGTGTGACTCTCTTGTCTTTCTTAATGGAAAATACATTCTCTTTCCTCTTTCTGACTTTTTCTACTATCTTCTTCCTCCTCTGTTTCTCCCACTTTCCTCTCATTCCTTTCTCTCTGGTCTGGCTCCAGCTCCAGATGCTTTTCCTCTGTGCTAGAAACAGTTAGATCTGTTCAGTTTTTAGCTGCAGTTCCTCAATAAGGAAGCTCTTTAATTTGGGCTTTAATTCCCTGGAGCAGGGTGGAGCCATCTGTAATCCTTGGGTGTTGATCACAGTGAGTTAGAGACAATTTCCAAAGTCTGGAATTCCCTGTTGGTCAGGAGGACTCAGTGGTGGAATAATGAGTAAGATTCAATCACCCAGGTTTTAGGATTTTGAGGTTATATAAACTTGCTGATTCATATGATGAGAAAGCCATTGGCCACTGTTTAATTCCTGGGATCAGCCTCTGCTGCTGTAAAGATTAACAGAGTGCCAGGAGAGAGGTGCTGCAGTGGTTTACAGCATCAGGCTGGGGCTCTGATGTCTTCATAAATGTAAGTGTGCATTGTTACTGTGATTCTCCCTTTGCTGGACTCATCAGTGAAGAATTTGGAAAGGTAATGGAAGGGTACTGTGAAAAATAATCCAAGCTCTCAAAAAAGGTATTTCTAAGTCTATTTCATACAACTGACTGTGAGCACTCCAGCTGAGATTGATGCATAAAAACACAGTATGTGTGATATGTAAACTATGTATATTATTAAATCTCATTAAAATGGTTGCTGCTGTAGAAGAGATTTTGTCTTCCAAAAGAAAACCCCCATGCATGATGCAGTTTCCTACTAGAAGAATGAGAATTTTAGAGATTCACAGCTACTTTTCTACTTTATACATTTATAAATGCCACCTGAATTATATTCTCTCATCAGTTATAAATGATATTTGAATAGCTTATTTCTGAATTTATAGTCAGATTTTTAGAGCACACTGTTAATTCAGACTCATCTGGAGAGATTTTTCAAAAGTGAATGGAATGGATATTTTAAGAGTTTTAGAAAATAGGGTTCAGAAATCTGATCAGGTCTTCAATTCCATGGTTCTCTCTAAATATTTTACAGCTGTTTGTAGCCTCTTCTAGCTGATTTTCATTAGTTTTATTGCTCCAGACTATTCCTGCCAAGTTTGCTGCAGACTGGTGTTGGTGGGGTGACTTGCAGGCAGAGATTCTGTGCAAAGGCCTTGTCTGTCCAGTTCCTGCCTCTGGTTGCTGATGGGACCAACTGCTCATTAAACTCCCCTAGGAACACTGCAGAATGAGGTACATTGCCCTGCAAATAATGCATTGTAATTAATGTAAAATGACTCACAGAGAATAATTTTCTTTGATAATCATACCATTATTTAACAATAATTCCTGTGGGTTTACTTTTAAGTAACTTCTCGTGAGGAGTATATGTGCCCACAGGTACTATTTAAAAGCTAGTTGGGTAATTAAACATTTTGGCTGTATTTGTTACCTCTTACAGCTGCTTAACTGAAGTTAATAAGAAAGAAAGCCTGGAGAAAAAACAGCAGGAAATACATAATTGAAAAAAGTCTGACTTAATTTAAAAGAAAATACAAATAGAAAGTTAAAGGAACTATCTCTGATACAACTTGGATGTGTCAAGTTTCATTTCAGCAATATGAATAGTAACATCAGCTGCTTTATGATAATTTAGCATCCATTAGTATACAGTAATTAATTGAAATTTAGAAGGCATTTTTATTTTATTCCAGGCTTGCCAAATTGTAATTTAAAAAATGAGTGAGAAATCTTCCTTCATTTTGATAAATTCAGCACAGTTTTGCAGTAATTATTGTAAAGCTGATGGGATTTTTTTTTCTTTTATCTTTTCTCCAGTCACTTTTCTGTCTTGTTGGCACAGACAGGGAAGGCAGGCTTGTGGCTTGTTTCTGTCAGCCTGGCTGAGCTGGTTTGTGGATACAGAATTGAGAGGAGGCAAATGGACACTTTGTGATGAAGTCCCAGCAATTTTTAGAGAGGTGTAGCCTGGTGCTTGAGAGAACTCTTGGAGCTCCCTGAATTTCTGCAGATAGAGTGTTTCTTGTCAATGGTTGGCTTTTTTGGCAGGCAGAGGGCCAGGGATGCTTGCCCACAGAGCTCTGCAGTTATGCACAGCTGTGGCCAAACAGGCTTTTGTCCATCCTGTGCTGACATAAGGAAATAAAATATCAAGGACTGTGCAACCCTGCACTATGTAGAAGGACTGGGAGGATTTTTCGTATAAGCAGAGTGGGATGAAAAAGCAATATTAATTGGGAGATTCATTTCCACCCTCTCAGCCCACCTGAAGTTTTTGTCTGTGGATGTTTACGCTCTCAGAGGGGCCAAAAGCTGTCACATTGGCTAATAAATCTTCCAGGAATTTGGAAGCCCTATGAGTTATGGAACGCTCATGTTGGGCTGTATGCAGGTGTACCAGAAGTGAGTGTAAAACCTGCAGAGAGTCTGAGTGCAACTCTTGGAGACTGTGCTGCTGAGGGCGTCTCCAGCACAGACCCCATCACCCATCTGTGTAGATTATTGTGGTCTGGCATTTTTTTGATTCACTTACATTTGAATGCTGGAAGTTCTGAAATTACAGTTTAAGAATGGAAGGTTTCTGAGCTTTTAAACTGTATTCTCTGTTACACAAGTGTTGGTTTTGAAATATCAGCCCGTGAAAAAGAAATGTTAAGTGTGTTTGCAAAGGGGGGATTTGAATTGTGCATTAACTGAATTTTAACTTGCCTTAAGCAGATGAAAAATAGTAGTTTCATCAAAATCTGACAGTTATAATCCCCAACTCTGTCCAGGGAGCAAGTTATTTCCACTTACATTTTAATTGTCTTCATTTTTGTGTTTAAAATAGGGTTTCATTCATTGTCAGCACTGTTTGTGACCATTTTGATGGTGCTCATCATGAGAGAAGCTGAATTTCCTGGCACAGATTTCCCATAGAATATTTTTTGCGTGCATGTGCTATTGGTACAAAAAGATTATGTCTTTGCATCCCCAGAAAGAATCTAAAACTCTGATTTTTCCATCACAGCATCTTGAATAAAATGAGATTCTCTGTTTCCTCTTGCATATTTTGGCCTTCAGCCAAAGCATGGCTTTATGAGTTCGGAAACTTGAAGAATGAATATAATTTTGAAAGCTAAATAATATGTGGGAGGAAATGTTGGTAGTTGTGAAGCTCGTTTTAGAAATGTAGCTACGTGAAGTAGGCTTTTTTTTCCCTTAAATTCCTTTGGTAAAGCCTAACCCTAGAGCCCAAGAATTGTCTCTATTCAAAGGGCAGTTCGTATTTCCTCTTGGTTAGAGGGCAGCTTTGAGTACTTGATGGCCCTGTGAAGTAAAGTTAGAGTAATTTAAATTTTAAATGTACGGGTCCTGCAATTTGCAAATGCTTGGGGAAGTTCCAGATCAATAGAAAATCGAGGTGGGTGTCTCCTTACAAGCCACATTGCCCTTGGGCAACATCAGGCTCTGGGCACACCATTCCTGAGCTGCATCCTGAACTGGGCTATTGTCTGTCTTAAGTGGTACGTCAGGAGGAGTAATCAGATAGTTATGTTAAATTGACTATGGTTTGAATCTCCCTCTGAACAGTGATTAAAGTGTTAACAGTGATTAAACAGTGATTAAAACAGTGATAAAGCTAGTGGTTCAAAGTGACTCCCTAGCAAGTCACTTAAGCCTTCAGGATCAAACGCTGCTAAATTCCGGGAAGACCTTAGCATGAACACTGAAGATATTTCCTGTTTCCTCGTTGCAAGTGAGCAATAACTCACCACTGGGTTTTGGTAGGAAAAGCACAACGTTTCTTTTAAATAATGGGGCAATTGAGTGTTTTATCTAATACATTGCAGTTCCCAGGTGCTGAAGAGGGGATTCTGTGACATTGGCAACAGGATGAGAATGTAACAAGCTATTTACTCCATTAGCTGACAAAATGTACAGCTGGGGTTATGGCAAGAACTTCTTTTTGCTTTGAAATTGCTTATGGTTTCCAAACTCTGCATTCTGTAAGGAGGAGAGGCTTGTTCACTTAGGAAGCTCACAGCTATTTGGACACCTGTAAACTGAAGGGGAGTAAACCTCCCTCAACACTTCACAAGAAAGCTTAGCTGAAAGAAAAAATTCACCTCATGAGCTCAGTGTGGCTTCTTTTGGGCCTTTCTGCCCGACAGCTTCATAGCTGGCACATGAATGCAGCTTTCCAGACAGCCAAATATTAATAAATCATAGTCAGTTTATGTATGTAAAAGTTGTTGAAATTATGCAAATTAAATATTCAAACAGACCCTTTCAGGGGAAAACCCAATTTCTGTGAATTATACTACAAATAAATGCAGTCTGAAATGAGATATGATGCTGACTGAATCAAAGGAGCATGAACAAGTGTTAAAAAGGTGATAGGAAAACAGTTTACTAGCAGAGCTTACACTACAGGAGGCTTCCTAAGGAAATGAACTAAATATTTTTAACAAGAAGAGAAGGAAATAAGAATGATAATATTAAACAACTTATTAGATCAATGATCTCTAAATCTGGCAGATAAATAATCTGTAAGTAGATCATCATAAAGCTTACAGAAGAGAGGGAAAAGCAACACAAAGGGAGAGCTGTAAATTAATATGGATCCAGAAAATGACAAAAACGAAAAATTGGTAAAGGTAATGCATTTTTAGTGTGGAGTTGTTAGAAAAGTGTAATTAAGGAGGAAAAAAAGGAGAAAAAAGAAAAAGAGAAGAGCAGAAATTAAAGATGGCCTGAACTACTATCGTAATTAATATGATTCTGTGCTTTTTTTTTTTGTTGCTGGAAAAGTCTTCTCCTGTGGTGTTTCAGGCAGAATAAAGGAATGAGTTGAAGTTCAGTAGAAGAGAAGGTCATATGTTGACCAAATTTAATCCTGACCATAACTCAACTAAACCCTTATTTGAAACACCTCCCCCAGTGTTTTTTATAATTCAGGTTGTACTCACAGATTTAGAGATATTTGAATCTGTCCATCAGGAGTGGTACTGTAGCATCTTGAAATGACAGGGTGTATGTTAAGAGAAGTTCATTGGGGCTTTAGGTCAAGCTGCAGCTTTGTTGATTGAAGTACAGCTTGACTGGATGAATACTCATTCCTGCAGACAAGTGGAGGTGCAATCTTTCACCCCTGCTGTTTGGAGCCACTGTTCATTTAAATGGGAAAAAGTGGGAGATAAAAAAGGTAACTCAGGTAGAACATACATTGGTACTTTACAAAAAATCACGGCTGGGTTGTTTTCCAGCAGACATTCATGGGCAAAAGAAAGGGGAGGAAAGATAAGAAAAAAGAGAAGGTGAGTTAAAAATCAAATAGGCTTCATGAGAACCACAGTAATTTTCAGCCCTTATAATGTGATGCAAAAACAAGCAAGATGCAAACCAGGCATCTTTACTTTGCACAGTAGTTAAGATGGGGATGAACAGAAGGAAATAATGCAATACATCAATGAGGCACCAGCTGCATTTGGCCAGCATGAAGAAGATGTAGGTGTTGATAATCCACAATTTAAAACCAATATAGGAGTCTTCCACTGAAATTCTGTTTCCACCTTAACAGTTGGATGTGAAAACTGGAAATCCACCAAAGGTACAGACAGACGTCTGAAAGCTTTTGAAATTAAATGCCTCGGGGAAATAGCAGGTATTAAATGGAATGAATTTATAACAAATACTGAGATTCATCGGGGAGTTGAACAAGACTTAATCTCCTAAATTATCCAGAAATGAAGATGGAAATATCTAGGATATGTGGTAAGAATGAAGCCAGATCTGATGCCAGACAGTCTGCCATGGCAGGAATGCCTTCAGGCTGCCTGTAGAACTTGTAACAGGGGCTGACCAAAATAATTAGTCCATTGGAAAGTACTTAGAGCCAGAAACATCACAGGTGGCTTCACAAAGTGGGGGACAGTCAAGGAGAAAGCCAGATGGACAACGATCAGTAGTGTCCCGCATTTGTTTGAGGGAACTCTTGGCAGTGTAGGGAAAAAATGTGAGTTCAGTGGCACCAAATGTTTTCTTCTGATATTTCATATCTGTTAGGGGCTATAAACGCTTGGCAGACCTGCAGAATGATTTCAGGACTTTTTTCAGCACCTCTGCTGTCCTGAGCAGAATGGATGTATTTTAACCCCAGAGTTCCACCTCTCTGTCGCTTGCAACTGGCAGCTGCAGTGAGCCCTGTAATTTATGTAAACTCTGCACCACCCACAAGACTCTAGGATCAACACACCAAGTGGTTTCTGCCAGTATGGGGGAGAAAACCACCAGGTTGTCTTCATCTGGGTGGAGGAAGCCAGCGATTGTCTGCTTGCACTAATAAGAGGAGGCATGTCTGTGGGGCCTTTTCTCCAGGCAGAGTGTCTTGGCTTCTGACCCAGCCAGTGCACCGCTGTTCTTAATTAGCCATGTCTTGACTGCATTAATATCCTGGCATGCAGCTATCTGGGATTCTGGAATCAGGCATGCAGTTCTTCAGTGTTACCCATTCTTTCTCGATCACTGGAACCATGTCACCTGCTCTGTGGCATCAGCAGCAGCCTCAGTGACCACATCTGGCTGTTCCCAAAGTCTTTTTGCTCATTTGAACTCGAGGAAGTTCTTTAACTGCTTAAAGACTCATGGTGCATGTCTGTTGCTAGATGTTCTATGTCAAATAGTGCTTTGCTGTGTGAGCATCGCTCTGCAAGTGCTGATTAGAGGCTTCTTACCCACCTGTTCCTCTTTTACTCCTTAATTTGTAACTTAAACATGGGTGAAGAATGCACCTTTTGAAAGGAGGAAAGGGCTTCATTGGTGTTAAGGCATGCACCCATAGCAAAGGAGTTGGAACGAGATGATCTTTAAGGTCCTTTCTGACCCAATCATTCTGCTATTCTTCCCATTACCAGGCAGTGAATTAAAACCCATAGTATCTCTTCTGGTTATTCCTTTATCAAAAGCATGGTTGGCATCCTGTGAACAGAGGCATCCTGTGCTGTTTGTTCTGTTCAGCAGGCTCCTGCCAGGCCACCAGCTATGCCCTTGGCAGGGAGAAAGACCCCTTAGATCTCTCCCCAAGGCTACCAGGTGTTCCCAAGTTTGCCTTAGTCAGTCTCAAATGGGCTTGGCACCTGCATTGTACCCAGTATGTGTTAGCTATGAAAGGGCAGGAGGGCTGTGTCTCCCAGAGAGGGGTTTAAACCAGGATTTGGTTATTTTCACTCCCTGTTTGTTTGGAATATAAGCCTCAAGATGGATTTGTAAAAGGCAAAATTTGTAAAAGGCAAAATAACCTTGATTTCCAATTTCAAGTACAATTGAGTGATATTTATTGTATCGTGGCTTTATTCTCTCTCTGAGCCGAATGACTTTTCCTTTAGCTTACAGTTATTGTGACCAGTATCTACTTTATTGCTTAAAATGGTCTTCCAGAACCACAGTAGTAAAATAAGATCTTTCAAATAATGAAAACCAGAAATTTATTATTTTTCAGCCACAGTGCTGGCAGTAATGTCAGAAAGTCATTAATTTCCTTTTGAAACTGTTTCTGAATTGTTTCCTTGATGTTGCCTACCTCTCTGCTGATTTCTTTCTTTAGAAGCAGATGCTTTCACATATCTGGTTTGTTCCAGGAATATTTCTTTTGCACTTTGTTAGTCTGTAGTTTGTCAGACAGATCTGTAAGGTTTGGTCACAAGCCAGGAAAAGTCATGAAGAATTTTGTGGTAGGGTAGTCACTGAAGTAGCCAGGTGTAAGGAGTACAGAAACTGGTATGACACAAGGTTATAGAAAATGGGTCATGCAGCTTTAGAAATACATCTTCTTGTCTGCAGCACAGATTTCTGTATTTCTAACTTCTCTGTGTCACACACCGAAGTATGCAGCCTCAAGAAGTGTTCAGAGCATGTCCTGTGGATGAATCCTAGGAAAACAGAAAGTGGGAGATGAAAAGCTATTACAAGGCAGGTCCTGATGGAGCTGACCTGCTGTCAGTTTTTGTCATTTGAGGCTAAGTTGTCTCTCAAAAAAAATCTCATCCCATGCTGGTAATTTAATCAGTCAGAGCACTGGTAATATAAAGGTAAAACTTATGTATGAAAAATAATGTATTATGTGGTAGGTCATTGTTGCAGTGTTCGAAAGCTTCTGAGGAGAATTGTGCTATTTTGGCAGGAGTTCAAAATTCTCTTTCCTACAAGGAACAGGTTCAGTGGTTTGTTTTTTCTCTACCATGTCATTTTGAGGTTACATGGTAACATCTGTCAGAGCTATGCTAACCTCTGTCATCCAGCTGTTATAATTGTGGTATTTTCCTTCCTTTTCCTTCTCTTTCCTCTCCTTTCTGCTTTCCCTTTCTCCCCCCTCAGAAAAAAAAAGGTAAAAAAACCCAACAACGAAACCCACCTCCTTTTATACTGAAACTTCAGGTGGAATGAAGTGGTTATAAAAGCATCTGTCAACACAGGAACGGTTTGCCAAGCCAAGTATTTGGGTTGGAAGTCATGCCTTCCCAACTGCTTGAAAACAGGAAGTATCTCTGTTAAGTGATGGATAGCTCTACTTTGCTGAGAGGAAGAAAAGGCTTTTTTTTCTTTCTTTTTTTTTCTTTCTTTTTTTGCCTCTGGGCCAACAAATGAGTTCTGCAGTTGTTCCCTGTATGTAAAGAAAGACTCCTGTGGAAGCGTATATACGGGTGCACACATCTGTGTGGATGTGTGTGTGTATATATATGTCTGTGTGTGTGTATATATCTGTGTGTGTGTATGAATATACCAACAAAAAAAAAGCTCAAAACTCAAAACCAGCAATACACTTTGTACATGACTGGTCCCTGTCAGAAGCCAGCCCAGGCACATCTTATCCCAGTGATTCCTGTAAAGCTCTCAAAATCTGTCAGAAACAGCCTGCAGGATTGCAACGGCTCCTGGGTGATTAATTGCCAAGAGTCTGGTTCCAGGTTCCATTACACGTAATTGTTATCTTTTTCTAAAGGGGTTCTTTCATTAAACCCCCACTCCCCCAACAACAACAAAACAAAAC
>VWYO01021628.1:39385-57706 GCA_013400275.1 Rhadina sibilatrix | reverse complement strand
AAAAAAAAAAAAGGAAAGGAAAAAAGGAGCTAAAAGGAGCTGACATTCCTGAGGTTTTGCACCTCTTAGACAGGAGCATGGAGGACTCTCTTATGTAAACATACACTGAAGAGGGTGTGTTATGTTGTTTATTAGCTGATGATAGATTTTTTTTTTCCCTTTCACTTAATTTTAACTTCACTAAAAATGATTTTATTAGAAATGGGGGAGAAAAGGCTGCATGGAGTGGGCATCTTCCAGTGTCTTCTCCACATGGAAACCTCACTGTGAGACCCAACAAGTGGCAAAGGACTGGATCGCTCCTCCTCCTTGCTGAAATTGCAGGAAATCAGCTGAAACTTGGGACATCCTCTGTGCCATTGTGGTAAGACTGCATAGACTGGACATGGGGAGAGGACAAAGCCTTGTGTCTGATACCCCCTTTGTAGCTTTAAAACATGCAGTTGAGTGTCCTGAAGGTACAGGCAGATTGTGAAGAATAAATTACTTTTCTGAGGCCATATTGACAAAGAAGGAGGGATTGAGAGCCTGATTCCCTGGCAGTGCCTCATTGTGTTTGAATACACGTAATTTGGAGCTGAATTTCTGTGGTGCCAAACTGGAATTGTATCAGCATGGTTGCTTGGGTTTGGACTGCTTTTACTGCATTGAAAACGGGCCGTGTCTCTGACAGGTTTAGACTTTTATAGATGGGGGCCCGGGCAAAGCTTGGCTCCCAATGAGCACTGCAGTGATTTGTGCCAGCCGGCCAATTTAACTGTTTGAAATATCAGATGGGAAAAAAAGCATGGAGATACTGGTTCTGCAGCTGCCGACTATCTGCCTGCAGATGTTTCTGCCAAGAGAAGTGGTTCAAACTTGGTTTCTTGAGATATTTTAATCCTATCTGAACAAAACTACATAAAAACGTGCCCTGGTATTGTCTTCATGGGCCAAGGAGCACATTGTTCCTCACAGTTGTGTTTGCACGGTCTCATTGCAACGGAACAAGTCTCCTCAAGTCTCTTTTCTCCACGATTCCCCATGAATTGGCTGTATCAGTCACATTCTGGCAGTGGCAGGACGGTGATGTACAGTGGTCAGGGCACTGCTGTTAGTCTGATTAAAAAAATGAGAATATTTTTGTGGCATCCAGGTTTGTGCAGGTTTGGAAAGCCAGGCCTGGCCTTCCTTAGAGGCTTTTGAGGCTCAATATGCTTTCACATCAACTCTGGAAAATTTTGCTTTCTTGAAGAACTTCAAGCACTGCCTATTTGTAGTTATTGAAGTTATGCTCCTATCTGTTTTAAATCACCACCCTTAGTGGAAATGACTGGTTTGCTGTGAAACATGCAGAAGCAGGGCATGTCGTTCCAGCAGGCGATGACAGTGGTTTCAATTGATTCAAGGCAGTTCTTTCCCCAGGTTTCATTTTGTAAGGAAATATGAATTCACTATTTTCCTGCACACTGGCATGCTGTAAGGTAAACTGTTGTGCTGTAATAGCTAAGAGACTGATCTGTAGTGCTGATTGAAGGTGTTAGTTCCTATGAGTAGCCAGCAAAGAGAGCAGTTCCAGAGGACACATGGAATTACACAGAGATGTTTCCCACTGTTGATGTGACAAACTGGAAAACAGGTATGAATGAGTGGTTGAAGGGAATAGATTAACTGAAGATGTATACCTGGAGGATATGCAGAGGAAGTAGCTGCTACACAGGCAGAGGCATCTGAGGGACAGATCATGTTCTTATTTTGGAGATGGTTCACTCTCTGTATTGCTTCATCTTGCTTTGTACTGGAATCATCTCAGCTGTCTCCCAGTTGGAGTTGGTTTGCTGTTTGCCCATGTATCAAAGCACATGCTTGCTCCCTGCCTTTAATTCATGCTCCTGCTGAATGCCTAAGCAGAGGGTTCCTGCCATGCTGCTGCCACTTGGTAGCGCATTCCTGCTGAACACCTGCTGTCAAACTATCATGTCCTTTCTTGTCAGCTTGCACAACGCTCCAGGTCTTGAGCAAGACTGACACCACAGAAGGGTCTGTGCAGCCTGGCTTCTATAAATCTGTGTGGAAAGCAAAGTCTTCACATAGCAGACTGCAGCATTTTCTAGGAGCTGGTTGCTAATAATATTAGATAAAATTCTGTTAGCAAATGCATTTTATGAAGTAGTGGATGCACCGTAGGTTATGGAACCAAAGTGCTCCACCCTGAGAGGAGTCGTAGCTGTTGTGTAATGACAGCAGAGAATAATCTGCACAGATCTTGGGAGACATACAAGGGTGGTGACCAGCAAAAAAAGTCATCAAAGAGGGGAACTGGTTAGAGATGTTGGCATGTGCTGACGGTGGTGACAGGCGTTGGCACAGAAGGAAGAAGGTGGGGAGGTGGAAAAGTGTGAGGAAAGGGGCTCTTGGCAGAAACAAAGCAGTATTGCTTGACTTGGGAGCCTGTAATTACAAGACTCCAGCCTTGTGACACAGTGAATAAGCGTGTCACCTGGAACAGAGGAATTCAGGGTTGCCTCCCGAAGCAGCTTGTGCCAGATGGAGCGGGAGTAAAAATCTTGTGGGAGAATAAAATTTAGCTCTCCACTGGAGTATGGCTTTTAAGTTCTTAATAGTAATACTCCAATTACTATTGGAGTGTTTTTTCTCCTCAGCACCTTCAGTTAATTTTGGTAATTTACCCATGGTTGCAAAAAAGTCTCCACTAATCTCTCTAGCAAACAGGATGGATTAACTTCCTGTACTTGAAACTTTCAAAGATCCTAAAATGCCAGGGGCTTCCTGATCTGTTGTACTGGGAGCATGACCTGCTCTGGCACAGAGCGAGAATGAAAACATCAGGCACTGAGGTGAGCCTGAAAAGCGTAGGAGAAGCACCTTGATGGGAGCTGCCTTACTCCTGCCAGAGATAAATGATGGCACAAGAAGGCCTTAACACTTCCCACACTTGCAGTGCATCTGTCCTGACATGTGGGCAAAACCATGGAAAGCATCTCACAAACAGCTACTGCTTTCACAGGCTGCAGGAAGGCTGTGACGGGGTGGTGAGACCCTGGCACAGTCTTCCCAGAGAAGCTGTGGATTTGCTATCCCTGGAAGTGATCCAAGCCAGGCTGGATGGGGCTTGGGGCAACCTGGACTCATGGAAGTTGTCCTCGCCTATGGCAGGGGGGTTAGAACTAGATGATCTTTAAGGTCCCTTCCAACCCAGACCATTCTCTGATTTTATGATTCTGTTTCTTTAAAATGACTTAGAAATGTTCAAATACTGTAACGGTGAAAGTAAAAGAGAAAAACGTGCATTACCCAATGAGGTTACAAGATACGGATCATCTCTTGTATTGAGGAGTCCATGTAAGTAGGAGCCACGACCACAGTTCATAAATAGCAATTGTTAATCTAAATTGGAAGGATTTAGTTACAAAGGAACTATTCCCAGTCCTCTCATTTTCATCAGTGGTCTAATCCCAACGGAATCCAAAGGCAAAATTAAACTTTTAGTTGCATTTTTTAGGTTTTGCATTAAAAGCAATATATTTGCTTGAAAGGAAGCAAATTTGCTATAAAAATTCTGTTCCTACTTGAGGAGATTGTTTGCAGCAGAGAACATGCAGTAATATTGATTCTCCAGATGAGTTTCTCTATCCCCTGAACTGATTTGCTTTCTCTTACTCACCTCAATATGCCACTTACTGCTTGGGAGTTTTAAAGTTGTATTTATTTTTGCTAAAGTTAGATTACCCTCTTGCACAATTCATGTGTGAGTTTTTCTTATAAGGTGTGATTAAGAATGCTTTTGATGAATTAAGCATGGCTGCAGAGATATAACAGTAGGAAAATATTTTTTTTTCCTGTCCCATGGAGAACTCATCAGCTGGTTATGCTTCTGCCACTGCTGTAGTTCTGCATTCTTTGACAATGTGATTTTTGAGATGGCCTAGTATCCTTGGACAAAGCTAACTAAAGGTAGATGCTTAAAAAAAAAAAAAAGGAAAGAGGAGGAGGAAAATTAGCAAAGCCCTATGGTTAAATCTGGTCCGTTCTTAACAGGAACCACAAATATTTTCCAGGCTTTACCTCTTAATGTTTTCTTTCCTGAAATAATTGTCTTCATAATTGCACACAAAATACAGATTTTTGACCTAGCTCTCTTTTCCAATGATAAATTTTGAGGAAATACACTATTTTAATCACAAAAAAATGGACTTTTCTTTTTGAAAGGAGAGCAGTTTCTCCTTAAAAAAACTCTGGTTTTGCTGTTGATTATACTCTGTATTACATGACAATTATCCCACCTGCTTGGTGCTCCCCAGAGGAGCATTGTATCTGTGTACCACTCATAACCTTTGAATGCGTGAGCACTTAGACCCCTTTCATAACTGTTGTGATAAAAACAAAAAATCACATAAACCTGCAGAGGAATTGCTCAGTGGTATAAAGTGTTCTGAGTTCGAAGTATTCTGGTTTCTACCAAAACCCCAGTAACATAATTTTGTGTCCTTCCTGGTCAGCTTAAATTATGCAGCCCTCGCATCTTGACACCAGTGAGTTATGTAGCTCTGTGTGCACATCAATTAATTTTGGCCTCATCAACTTCCCACCTCCTGTGTGCTCCTCGCCCCAAATCGGGTTTGCATCTCCCAGCTGCAAGCGGTTCATCTTGTGCTCCCGGCAGCCGCATCTGCCCGGGCCTGCAGCCCCACTTCAACTCTTCACCCTCCCCCTCCTGCCTCTGCTCCTGCTCAGCCGAGCCACCGCCTGCTCCTGCTGAATCCCTCCTCCTCCTCCCGCTCCACAGCATGGATCCATCCTCCTGCTCCTGCTGAATCCCTCCTCCTCCTCCCACTCCACAACGTTGATCCATTCTCATGCCTTGCCAATGGATCACCACCTAATTAATCCCAGTGCACCCAGCCCAGAGCAGTGGGGCTGGCCCAGAGCTGACCTGGTTGTCCTTATCGCTCTCCTCCCCGTTTTCAAAGTGCACGTTGCAAGATTGAAGCTCCATCTTCTGGAATGGCCTGTGAAAGTCATGGTGTGCTTGGAGCAGCCACCTCCAAACCTCTACCTGTGGTGAAGGCTGGATCACACAACATCCCACTGAGAAAAGCAGTAGCTTCTAGGTCTGTACAAAAAATGGTGTTGAGGAGAAAGGTGGCGCCAGCACCCATCCAACTCAGCCCTGCTGGTTAACATGACCTGGGCCTTGGGCTTGAAGTGCTGCAGGTGCCCACATCATGTGCCTCAGCAGGCTTCCCTAAGCAACCCAGAGGAGTTCACTTCTCTCCAGTGAGCAAAAACATCACGAGGGATGTCTTGTTCCCTTACTGCCAGCCTCTGCATGCAGCTTGGTTTTGAATTCTAAATAATTTTGGCCAGAAAGGAAAAGCATCTCTCTGAGAAGTGTGCAGAGGTCAAAAGCTTGGGAGGGCAGTGTGATGTCCTGCAAACAAGGGTGGCCTCTACTTGCTGTTGCATTCTGAGCAGCCAGCAGCAGAGCAGCTCTGCAGCCTACCCATGGCCCCTCACCAGGTCTTTTTCCTTCAGGAACACCAGATGGGTCAAGATAGGCCCCTTCCTCACCTTCTCCTGCTGATTTTAACCTCCTCAGGAGCATGGAGAGGGGGAGGTTGGTGGCTTACCAAGGGGCCAAGGTGATGGCAGCAGAGCCAGGAACAGAGTCACCACACTGGGAGGGCTGGTGGAGCTCTCAGTTCAATCTGCTTTTGTCTTCACGAGCTGGAAGGAGTCTGACTCGCGTCTCAAGCTGAGGTTATAGAATATTTTCTCTCTTTTTTGTCTGTGTTGATATAGCTAGCGTGCACTGCTGCAACTGACTCGTGCTTTTTTTGTACAGTTCCCAGCACATCTGGTCACCTTGGATAAGGTCCTTGTGCCTGACTGTAGCAAAAAAGTAATGATAGTATGCTTAAAACTTGGGCCTTCAACTACCACCATCTGTAAAACACAAAACACTGGGGACAAACTGGAGGAAGCACAGATTTTAGTCACTGACCAGAAAAAAGTATGTTCACTGTGCTATATCTATAATTATGCTTTTTGTGTCTTGGAACTGAGAGCCAGGCAATGGAGTGCTTGCTCCCAGCTGAGCACTGAGCATTTTCCCTGTCCCAGCTGCATCACAGCCCTGGTCATTCATCAGTGGGAAGCTAAGCTGGCTCTAGAAAATGTTCTAATTATCTGGGCGTCCTGATAAAACCTGCCTTGGTTTGAAAGAGGCACCACTGTACTCATGTGAACATTTCTTGTTTTTTCTAAATAATAGAACTAGCTATGGGCATTTCCTTAAGAGCACGCAGAACACAAATGCAGTCTAATTCCTCTCCCTCCAAGCCTAGTCTTGAAACATGCAAATTTCTCTTTCAAGTGTGTTGGCAAAAAATGGCAACATCCTGACACACACACATGATTTAGACACTGAATTACACGCTGGTCGAGATCTCAGTGAGCTGAGTTCTTGGGTGGGTTCATCAGGAGTGCTGTGGAAAACAGCACAATCTGCTGAGCAAAAATATCAGTGGACAGCTTGTTTCTTTGCTCTCTTTTGTAGATACCCAGCACTGGCTGCTGCAGGGACAGGGTGCTGGGCTGGTTATGGACCTGTGGTCTTCCCAGCCTTGCTCTATCCTTGCACAGCTCTGTGCAGCACCACAGGGCCTTTCACCTCAGTGCGCTTTCTGCTGAGCATTTTCATGTTCTGTTTTAAAAATAACAAGACAGCTCTTAACATTCGGGATACATTTTTCCACTTTGAAGCACCACAACAGTCTTTTTAAAGAAACTTTAGGAAGGGTGTTAACTTGATCAATGCTGTGCAGGAAGGAAAGCTCTTTCCTACTATTTTTTCAGTATGACTTTCACTGACATGATCAGGCTGGGAAAAGACTTATTGGCTGACAGCCCAGGACAGCCATGAAATATCTCTAGTCATCTGGAACTCAAACTAGTCTACCCAAGGGAGAACCATAACATAAAAACAATTTAGGTTACATGCTGAATCTTATAAACATTGTTCGACTTTTTAAAAAATAGTTTAAATACTATTTATGTGCATTTGCTGTGCATAGGATTATTGTATTTTGCTTTTATTTTTTCCAAATGTCAAGTAAGAAAGGCTGGGAGGGTTTTTACTTTTTTTTTTACTGTAGATGGTTTTCAGAAATCTTGGAGATTTTTTATAAACACAGGGAAATGAGCTTCCTCCCTTCTCATAAATTTAAGAGCTTGGCTTCTCCTCTATATCGGATATAATTGTTTTATATATAGATAAAGTTTACTTTTTGACCCTGTCCAGAAAGCTGTTTGAAGAGAGCTTCCAGAGGCCCAGCGGTCCCCCTCCTGCACATACAGGGCTTTCATCAGACCAGATCAGGGAGAGCTTGGCTTCATCTGCTGAGCCATAAAGCTCCCCAAGGGCAGAATTTCCACAGCCTCTCCAATAACCCTGCCCTGAGGCTGTACTTCTCTTCTAGAAATTTTTTCTCCCATCCAGTCTGAACCCTCCATGCCACCCTTTGTGGGCATTGTCCCATGTTACATTGTCTCTGTTTGTTCTGCCACCCTCCCACAGTATAATCTGAGTAACCCTGAACACACAAAAGTACAAGGCCAGACACATATGAGGCTGTGCATCACTGGCTTCTCTCTGTTGTTGCCTTATTTTGCATAAAAACCCTGTGAGAGTAACCTGCTCATCTGTAAGCACGTGCAGCTCTAATAATGTGGGATAAAGCAACATGGATCCACAGTGTAAGATTCACTTCAACAAAACCCTTCTTTTCTCTGCTCCTTGTCTTGGTGGAAGATCTGAACTTGGGATGTGTCCGTTGCCACCTGTACTTCTGCCAAGTCCTAACATTTCAGCACACCTTGCAACAAGTCTAGAGGTATTATTTTAGGGAAATGGCTATGGTTCCTTTATGATTCTTTTTTTCCATAAACTGCTATTTCACAAGCTCAGTAGCCTTTCTGTCTTTTCTTGTGCGGGTTCTTGCTTTTGCTGAAATTGTTGGTTATTTGGTGGTGGTGTTTTTAAGTTGTGTTTTTTTACTTCCTTGATGTGCTGTAACTTCTACTGTGATGCTTTCATTGCAGGCCTTGCTGAGGCCGGGGCGAATAGACAGAATTATCTACGTGCCACTGCCAGATGCAGCCACTCGCAAGGAAATCTTCAAGCTTCATTTCCAGTCCATGCCAGTCAGCAATGAAGTCTGCTTGGCCGAGCTCGTGGAGCGCACACAGAAGTACTCAGGAGCAGAGGTGAAACTTCCTGGAGTCGGTGCACAAATGGTGTTTAAAATTGAACTCAAATACCCCTTGAGCTTTTTCAGTGTGCTGGTGGGAATTATGAAAGAGAGTATTTCAGATATTCCTGTGTTTTTGCAGTCTAGGGCTTTTTTACTTCAAGGTCCCCATCAGAGGAGTGGTGCCAGGGGAAGGATCTCTTTCAGAGAGAGAGCCTTCATACAGTTGCAGGCCACCTCATTAAGGGTGTGCTGCCAGGAGTGGAGGGAGGTGGAGGCAGGTTCTCCCAGACTTCTCAGACAGTTCCCCCACATCTCTGGGAATCTTTTGAGTGTGGGATTGTGACTGAGAGCCTCAGGAGGAGAGAGGAGAGATGGAGTTAGGAAACACTGCAGGGGAATTGCAAAGGAGTCACTTTGAAGCTTGTATTTTCCTATTCCATATAATCAAGACCTCACAGCAGCACTTATTGTTATAGCTCGTTGCTATTACTAAGCTTCTGACAGTGGATGTCAGACAATTATTTCCTGTCCTGGGTAGAAGAAGAAACTTTCTTAGATGCTGCTGCCTGGCAGTTATAATAAGTATCAGTAAGTACATTAGTTGTCACCATTCTGCTGCCTGAATATTATTCATGTCAGTGTCTCATGAAAGGATATTTTGTTCTTCCTCATTTTAATTAATTGAGAGTAATTATACTAATTCAAAAATTCAAAGAATGTTAATAAGGTTGCCAAATTGAGGTCTTGAAAGGTATGAAATACCAGAATTTCCACCTTGCTGTAGCCAGCCCTAGTGTCTGCATTATCACACCATCTAATTACATAGCCACCTTCTGCTTTTTCCATAGCAGAGTGGAAAATATGCCTTGGCTCCCCATCTCTCTGTGTACTGTTTACAAGGGCAGGCAAATAAGCTAAGCTTTTGTCTTGGGTGATTGTGGAGGATTTGTGTGATTGCTGAAGGCCCTTCTCAAAAAACTGGTGGTGCTCCCAGGCAAGGTTTCTCCTCATTTTGCTATCACTTAGATGCTGGTAGGCTGTAAAATGCTGTCCTTCCTACTAATAATCTCTGGCTGGTGAGGGCACTGCTGTGTGTCCTGTGGGGTCATTTTGGGAAGCTGTGTCATAGCAGACACCAAAGCCAAACCCACGAGATGTTTCCGCCTCCACAGCACAGGGCAGACTGCACTCTGGGAATAAATGAATGAATGAATGGAAGCTGTGTAGTGAGCAGAGTTGGTTTGTGTAGCACATCTTTCTGCCCGGAATGTAGGCTCTCACAATGAAAAATAAAGGCAACAATAAAAAGGATTTCAGGCTTAAGTGTTGGTCTGGAAGACAGTCACAGCTCTACTGCCTTCATGTTTTGGAGCAGTGACCTGAAACAGTGTTATGTTTATATTTGGGGGACAGTGACACAACTTGGGAAAATTTATCTGCCTCTGGCTGAGTTACAAGCCTCCAAAAACATAAACATAAACATATCCTCTGTTGTATATGGCAACTGTCGCCTTACCAGGCAACAACTGTAGTGCTTGTATTTTAGAAATTCCGAGCATATGGGGATTTCCTTTGGATCTGGATCAGCTGAAAAGCTAGTGGTGAATTCCAGTGCCTGGTTGATAATGAGTCACAAATGTCTTGGTGCTGGCTTTGTACAGAACCAAAAATAAGTTAATGGGTCGTTGAGCATAGCTACAGACTGGTTGCAGGGGGAAAAAAAAGCTGCCTGTTTCTAATATGGCATTTCTCACGAATTCTGTTCTTTTGCATCATGCAAAGTATTATAATAACTGGGATGTAAAGAGTAAATACAGAAAAAGCCTCAGTCAGGGTTCCTTGGAAGAATATATAAAGTCTTGACAGTTGGCACACACAGTGACCAGTTTCATTAAAGCCTTTTCTTCCCAGTGTCTCCAGCTTCCCAGCTTTACAAATAGTTTCCGCTGCTGAATGGCAAGTTCCCATTCCACTGTTCTAGCCTTTGTTCAGAGAAAGAAATGGAAAATGCCTGGTTTTGTGACTAGAAGATGGTGCATGAATAGTGAGCTGCTTGTAAAGATGCGTTGAATCATCCTGACATGAGCTGAATAAACAGCCAGGAAAGTGGATAGTTCAGTGTGCATCTGGCTTCCAACTTGGCCCCTTTTCAGATCAGATACTTGCGTATTTTTGCTTGTCATCGCCTATGACCAGTTATCTCTGTTCACCTGCTGGATGTACGTTTCTTTTAATGACTACCTTTAAAGATACATCAAGATAGCAAAATAAGGTGATTACTTCCCACTGTTTCATGTGAGGGAAGGTGGAAGATAATTTATGAGGGTGAATTACAGTTTCCTTCTCTCATGTGTCAGTGAAGTATAAAAAAAAAAGGCATTAGATGAGCAATGTCTGTACAGTTAACTTTTGGAAACAAAGAAATCCTCAGCTCTCTGGAAATATTTGAATTTGAGTGCAATCTTCATTTCCAGACCCCTCTGAAGTAGTGCTCTGCACCAGTGCTTGGGCGATTCTTCAGGGATATTGCATTTTATTTTGGGCAAAATTGCAGGAGGTCCAACTTTTATAAAACTGGTAATTTTTCAATGGTTTTATATAATGAGAATGGCTGCACTCCGAGGTTGTTCACAGTTTGATCACAGCTTTTCTTAGAGCATGTTGTACTGTTGTACTTCATGCTGAGAAGTTTTATCTGTTTCATTTCCCACTGAAGTAGGAATAATTAGAGATCTGACCACAGAAGTATTTAAAAGCAATGTTTTAAAGTGCAAGCAGTGTGAGTCCTTCAGGTCTCATTTGCTTGTTTTCATGGCACTGCTACAGCCAGCTCACTGTAGGAGAGATGGGCTTTCCACAGACTCAGGTGCTCCATTTTTCGGTTGGGGGTTAGACAAGCAAGGGATGAAACAAGTGTTTCCCTACTGGAGAAATATTTGGTTCCAGAAAGTATGTGATAAAAAGGAAAATAAACCTAGCAGAGTGAGAGATGTTCTTTTATTGTCTGAGCCGCAGTCAGATTATGTTTTTGTTACAATTTAAAAGGCAGAGAGAGAGATTTTAGGCAGAAACTGAAATCAAGTGTTGAGTTGTTTTGAGCTGAAAGTTGGTTGGAAGTAATAAAAAATTAAATAATCTGGGTATGATGACAATGTTCCTCAGACGAGTGTGCTTATAAAAGTAAGATAATGGGACTAGCTGCTTTTAAATTGGTGGAAAGCAGGTCATGGTGGAAGCCAAAGCTGGCATGGTTTCTATAGTATTATCAGTTTCCATGCTTACAGGACACAATAGTAGAGCAGGAATCTTGGAACCTGTAAATCTTTCACTGGTTCTGAATCGAAGTGGAACAGTTAATGTAAAAAGTATCTTTCTCACTTTGCAATAACTCTCAGTGGGAGCACAGAAAATGAAAGGGAAGAAAAGCAAGCTGATGAAGGTTTGCTCTGGCTCAAATAAGAGCAGATGTAATGCCGAAAAGATCTGTGCAGCAGCAGCAAACTAGCTCAAATCAACTCAAGTGTTTGACTCTTAAAATATGTATTCCAAAACATGTGTGTTCTTGTTTACCAGGTATTGACATATTTAAGCTAGTAACTTTAATTAAAAACACCCCCAACCAACCAAACCTCTCCAAAATCTTCTTTTTCATACAGAGAAAGATACTAAGTACAAAAGGAATGAGGATGTGTTCTGCCATAGGTGCACAGGAGGGTAAAGACCCTTTTAAGAGACTGGGGAAAAAATTGTCTTTTTACTAAAGAACACCTACAGTAAAGGAGAGAGGGGGTTTACATATAGGGGAAAAAAGGACATTCAAAAAATAAGGATGTGTTGTCTTCTTTACATCTAGCTCTTCATGAAGGAAAAGGTCTTCCAGACTTAAGGAAAGGGCTTTCTGCTTAACATTGTAAAGGACAGTGGATTCAATCCTGTATAGTAGCCTGAAGTATTACAGTGAAATGTGATTTTCAAGGTGAAGAATGCCATCAAATTGAAATGTAGCAAGATTAGAGCCTCAGATGAACCTCTAATGTTTCTCTTGGAATGGTGCAGAGGATCTGTTAATTTATATCATTCATTGAAAAGTGAACATTCTTGTGTGGGTGGGTGAGGAAAAGTCTCAGCCTTCATCCAATATGGGTTGCATGGGATCACCTCCTTCCTACACACATTTATCAGTGCTAAGGATGTGTTTGGCATAGGTGTCTGGAAGGTGAGGAAATACCTGGCATTGGGAATGTTTTTCAAATGTTAGTGTTTGGGATAAACGAGATGAATCACCGGAAAGGAAATAACTGACTACACAGGACTTCCCATGGGATTTTGCCTGCTGCTGGTCTCGCAGGAGGCTCCTACGTGCAGAATGTGCTTGGGCAGATTGGGAATGAGGGCAGTGTGAGCACCTGGGGATATCTGAGAATGGCACTGGTATGGCAGTGCTGAAAACAGGACTTTGGGGCATTCCTCGGCCTCTCCGTACTCTTTTCAGTTGCTTCAGAAAGATCTGGTTCCCGTTGCCCATTTTTCAGAGATGTTGCCCAGAGTGGGTGGATTTTCATCATGTTGTGTCTCAGCTGAAGCCTGATAAAGTGCTGTGTGCTCTGACCTAGTGAGGATGTAGAGCATGGCTGCAATCAGCACATTTATGCCAAACATAAGTTTTGGTGTAGAGGGGAGTATTGGCACTGAAATTCGTGCATGGCAAGCTCATCTGGGAAAGAACATTTTCTCCTTCAGTGAGATAATGATTTGCTAATAGTTTAATCAAGCAGGGGAGATTTAATGCATCTGGCTGAAGGGACATCAGTGTTTCCGAAAAGGTCAGACCCATTAACAGCTCAGGAGGACACTGTTGAAACTGCTTCCTAAGTAACTCAACAGTGATCCTTAGAGGCACTTGGGGAAAAAAGCCAGAGGGAATTTGAATGAGCACCAGCCAGTGCTGAGGTATGAAATTTTGCTTGCTTCTCAAACCTTACTCATTTTTTTCCCCATAAAGCCCAAAGAGTTGATATTTTTGTTCTTTAAATGCCGAAACAGTTCAGATGCAGGAACTTTACAGCAGATTTCAACATGTTTGTCTTCATTAACTACTTTAAAGGTATTGTCCACCCAGGTTCTGTAAGTGAGCACTTTCATGTTTGCTTTTGCAGGGTTGTTTTGTGTTGTGTCGTGTCCGTGTTTAAGAAAGAACATCAGTAGGAGCATCACCTCTGTCAGGAGCAAGCTTCCCCTCCCTTGAGCTTGCACAAACCAGCTGTAGTTTCACCAAACCAGCTGAAGACGGGAAATGCCTGGCTTTGCCAGTAGCATCCACTGTGGTGTTTGCTTCCTTTCCCTGTCTTTTCCTTCTCATTTTCCCACAACCTCACCCATGGCAGAGTAACCAGTAGCTCCCGGTTGCTGAGGGTGGCAGAGGGGTGCATGGTGCCAGCACAGCAGGGCACTGCTGAGCTGCCACTGTCACACAGGCTTACATAAGAGGGGCCTAGACCCAGCCTCTGTTAGCCAGCTTCACTTGCCCTCTGCTCTTGCCTCTGGCTTTGCTGCTTTATTGTCCTGGGCTTGGCTGTAATTCCCAGCAATGGAAAAACATGTTGCTCTTTAAAAGCAGATGGGAATTCATTCCTGAAGGGAAAAATATGTCTCTTTAGGCTACTGCTATTGTTTTCTTTGAGTTTTATTTTTTGCCTGTGAGTTATTTCTAGCAACTTTTAATTTAATTTTTTTTTTTAATCAGACAGTGGGGATTATTCTTTAATGACTTAAAGCACATGCTCTTAGTATAGCAATGATCACAAGTGGGAGTATGTAAAGTTTAGAGTGAAAATTGCATTTGTAGTGATCAGGAAGGAACTGAAAGTGTTGGCTTATTTCTGCCTTTTGAAGTACTTTCATTAATAATGAAAGTACTTATGAAATGCTTATATCAGTTCAGAGTTAAGAATTTGCTTTTATGTTAAAAAGAAAAACTAAAAAGTGCTTTTTTTCTTCACACTGACCTCTTTTTCTGATTTAAACCTGTAGTGCTGGCACTTGATCTCATAAGTTATATTTGTCACATGGTATGTAGTTAGGAGTGAACTTGCTGCTTGGAGTTTGTGTCAACTCTAGTCCTAAAGTGCAAATTGGAGAGAGTCACCAAAAAGCTATTGCACTTCAGAGAAAACTGATTCCTGGTCCTCCACTCTTACATGACAACTTCAGGGCCAGATCCTCTCAACATCACAAGTTGCTGTAAATATTGAGTATTAGTAATTAGTACATTAGTAAAAGGTATATCTGAAGTTTTCTGGTTTCATTGATTTGTATCCGCTTTTTTCGTAAACTGGGGTGGGTGGGGAAAGTAAATATTCTTACATATTCATTGCTTTTTCTCATGCTCTTAAAATTAGCAAGTGTCTGACTTGCTTCAGTGCCTGTTATGATTAATTTTAATAGTATGCAATGTCTGACTGTCCATCCTTGGTGTTCATTTTCTCTTTCTTTACATGTATATTCATTTTCCCTTGGATATGCTGTGTTAAGAGGATGGCCACCAAGTTGATTAGAGAAATGGAGCACCTTTCCTATGAGGAAAAGCTGAGGGAATTGGGACTGTTCAGCCTGGAGAAGAGAAGGCTTTGGGGTTACCTAATTGTGGCCTTGCAGTACTTGAAGGGACCATGCAAGAAAGGAGAAGGACTGTTTGTAAGGGCATGTAGTGACAGGACAAGGGGGAATGGCTTCAAACTAAAAGAAAATAAGTTTAGATCAGTTTATTGGGAAGAAATTGTTCCCTCTGAGGGTGGGGAGGCCCTGGCACAGCTTGCCCAGGAAAGTCATGGCTGCTCCATCCCTGGAAGTGTCCAAGGCCAGGCTAGATGGAGCTCTGAGCAACCTGGTCTAGGGGAAGGTGTCCCTGCCCATGGCAGAGGGGTTAGAAAGAGGTGATCTTTAGGATCTCTTCCAACCTGGGCTGTTTCATGATTCTGTGATTTCAAGGAGGTAGCATCAAGGCATAATATCCTTCATTAGCTTGGCCAGGAGAGCTGCAGAAGGCTCCCCACTTCTGCAGTGAAATTATCTTCCATCCTTAATACAATCAGCCCTCCAAAACCACGGGCTGTACTTGATCAATGAGATTTGAAATAGTTCTGATTGTGATCTTAATTGGCACTAGGAATACTTAGATTTAGTACCTGAAGGCTAATTCAGGATGTTTATACCAGATGAAAGCATCCAGAGGAACACCTTGTGCTGACCTACTTGTGTTTCTGGGACTGTGCCAGTTCAATTGCTGTCATGGTAGAAGAAATGTTAATGAATGGCAGAAGAATAATAGGGTCCAGGTGTAAAAACCTGTTAATCTACCTGGCTATTGTTGCTGTGAACGAAGAACATGTTATTTTAATGGCAACACTGACTGTTTACACTTCACTGAACTGCAAAGGTTGGAGAGCTGGGGTTGTGTGTGAAATAAAATATTTGAACATATATTGGTATCTTTGTGTGCAGGGAAAACAGGATGTTTGCTTTTGGCAGTCATCTGCAAAAAGTCATTGTTTCTGTTGCAAAAATTTGGAACCTAATAATAATATCTAATAAAATCAAATCACAATAGGCTGTGGATTTCTTGAACAATAAACATACCTAATTTCAAGCTTAAATGCTCTTGCTTGTAAAACTACCATTGTGTATTACACACATGAGCTATTCAGCTTCCATTGCTTTCTCCCATGATAGAAATGATATTTCACTTGTGTAAAGTGAATTTTAAGTTTATTTTCTGAGGGGTGATTATTATTGATAAAATATTTGGAGTGGAGGAGTTACTTGGCTTCTTCCTTAACATTTTGACTGTGATTTGCTTTGATACTTCCTGTCCCTAAAAATATGTGTAAGGCACAGGCTTATGCACTTGTCATCCCATAAAGTTATTTGGGTTTGAAAATGCACTCTACTATATTCCTTTCAAAGAGGTTTTGATTATGTGTAATTTCATTTTTCTAAGTGAGAGTTTTTGGGGATACAATAGTTGAAATATCTGCTTTTGTTCTGCTTTCTTTTTTTATCCACAAACTTTAGAAATGGCATTGTTGGAGCTGGTGGCTTTTTGGTGAGGTAAAGTTCCTCAGCGTTAATTCTGAAAATTTGAGAAGTTGTTGGTAATTAAGATAGTCACTGATGTTGAATGTGGGAACAGGGAATCTTTGAAGTATTGCAGCCAAACCTACATTGTCAAACAGGGCAGTTTTCATTCTTGCCATGTAACTTCTGTTTTCCAGAGCCCTGCTGGAAAGCTGATGGGGACAAGCACTCCTATAGCTCAGATTTTTGCGTAGCAGAAGTTGGAAGTTGTTATTTCCAAGTTATCTTTTACAGTTACCCTTACATACATATGGAAAAGCTTTGGATTGCCTTTGGCAAAAGGATTAAAAGGTTATTGGCAGATGGAAGCAGCACAATAATAACTCTGCAGCAAATTATTAGTTATGTTAGAAGCAATTCCATGGTCTGTTTTATTTTTTAATTAAACTTTTTTTCAAACTATTACCTAGTTCTCAGCTTAGGCTTTTTGTTTCCTGTCTTTGAGTAATGAAAATGTCAAGGATAGGAAAAAAGCCTTTCAGGTCTTAGTATTCTGTAATTTGTCCATGGCATTGCATGTATAGAAGGGAGCCATTGGATCTGGCCTGACCACTTGCAGTGGGAGAAAACAGAGCAAACCCCAAGATGACTGCAAGTGCTAATTGGTCTTGACATCCCCATTGTCAGGGGAAGAGAACCAAGAGCATTTTGGTTCTCCTTTAAAAGAGCTGCTTTGGGTTTTGTTTGATGGTTTATTTTCTTATTTAGGGAAGTTGGGAGGTGGGAGTTATTTTCTCAAAGTAACTGGCGTCTTACAGACGTGGTGTTTGTTACTTAATTTCCTAGCAAACAAAGTGAATTTGTGATAAAACTAGAAAATTATTGTTATATTAACATTGCACAGTGAAACACACTGTTGGAGGGAAAGGAGGGGGAGAGCAGCAATTTGTCCTCTGTTTTGTCCTCTTGTCCACTTTTTACTGGAATAAACCAGCTTCATCTTTTTCCAGAACTACTCCCAGTGAGCTCTCATTTGATGAGAAACCAATAAAGAGGGGTTAAAAAAAATTGCACCCAACTCATAGCTCAGACTCAGTGGCTTTGTGAGTATTTGTGAGTCTAAGGAGAACTTTTTCTGCTTGGTCTCTTCAGCAGCTGAATTCCCTTGCATGCCATGGGTTTTGTTGTTCAGCCAGGGATGGGGAACCAAAGAGCAGGAGCCAGCAGGATGGGTTGTTGGGGGTTTTTCCCATGACAGGCAAGGATGGGGGCTTGAGTGTTCAGCACTGCCACAAGCAAGAAGAAAACGCCAAACCCAAAAGCCATGTGTGACTTGTATATCTGATTACCTGGACAAGAGGATGTCATGGCTGTGTACCTGGAGAGAGGGGTTTTAGGGAGTCCCCTTGCCAGGGAGGGCATAGTAAAGCTGGAGGGCTCATCACAGGATCCTCACTTCATGGGATCTTGCCATTTCTGTTTTCATTTCTGGGATTTTCTGTGTTACATAAATCAAGGGGCAGGGAACCAAGCCGCGCTCCTTTGTTAGCGAAGCTGAGTTTGCAAGACAAGAAAATGAGTGCAGTAGTTTAGTGTAAACAAGAGAGAACAAAACTTTTCTTGATTTTTTCTTTTCTAGTTTAAGGCCTGAGGACTTCCAAAGAAGTGTTGTTGGCAGTCTTCTTTTAATATTCAAATAGCAAGAGCTCATCATAATGAGATGTCAACTCTCAGAAGTAGAATATGGAATATAGTCAAAATGTTAAAAGCTGAAAACTTCCTGTTCATTTCTAACATCTGTCGCTACTAAATTTGCAAAAGTATTTGCAAAGTAAGTTGACAAAACTGGGGTTTTGGGGGGATTTTAGGAGATTTTTTTGCACATGGTTATATGAGTAAAGACCTTTCTCTTCTTGTTTATGATTTTCTTCACAAGAAAATAAGTTTCATGAACTTACCCATACAAAAAGGATTCTATTCTTTCTTCTTTGTT